>JAQFVV010014481.1:0-35388 GCA_028023455.1 Epiperipatus broadwayi
AACAAGTAGTTTAATCCAAGATATATCAACTTTATGAGATGAGTGAAAAGGTTAAACATGGCTATGGGACATCAGAAAAAGAGATAAATGAAATTAAGACCACACTTCAAGAAACCCAAATGAAAATACAATTGGATCTTAAGGACACAGTGGAGGGTCTCCGCAAAAATTTGAACAGATCCAATTGGTACCAAAAAGAATATTGGAAGAGCAAGGTGAATTGAACCGTCCAGTTATGACAATGCATCCAGAGCCAGAATGTAAATGTCTGCCACAGGGAGATTTTAAAAATCAACCGCAAATGGAACATGGGAACATGATGGTGAGTAGTGAGCCAGTTATTGCAGAGAGGAGTCATGATGTAAATAATTGCCCATTTACTATGAGAGGAAATTATAACATGGCAAAATTTATACAAATTCAACATTTTTGTGGACACCCCAAAGACAGACGACAAGAGCACTTGGGAAGTCTTAAAGAGCTGTTTTTTAATCCTGTCAGTCATTAAGAGCAGGTAGCCATTGTGAGCCATTATTTAAAGGGAACAGCTAAGAACTGGTGAAACTCTTTGCAAGAAAAGCCTCAGACATTTGGGGATTATAGAGCAGCTCTCCTTCAGAGTTATTGGAATGAAGAGCAACAGGATGGTCTTCTGTACACCTTGTCTACAGAAAAATATAAGCCTAGCCCCAGAGAGACTCATTCTCAGTTTATTGTGCATCAAGTTGCCAGATTTAGGTCTTAAACAGCATTTTCTTATTCCAATGCTCAAGTTATTAGAACCATCCATCATAACATGCCACCATGATCCAGAAAATGATGTTAGGAAGCCCGATCACAGATGTAGAACAAATGACACATTTTCTGACCTCCATTGACTATGGTAACTTTACCCCAGAACCACCGGAGAACTCACGAAGGGTGGATGAGCCCAGAGTTCAGATGATTAGAATGAACATTGAAAATGGAAATTATAATCAAAGACCTCAACAAAACCAGACTGCATTAAAAGGAAGGGTATCGGAAAACTTCAAAAGGTCCCATTAGGCTGTTTCTTTCTGAGGCACCCCAGAGGAAATTGGAACAAATCGACTTATGATAATAACCCCATTACTACACTCTTTCATGAAATGGACCAACCAAAGACAAATGGAGTTAAGAACCAATATCCAACTGTAAATGTTAGTGTAGGAACCCATAACATTCTTGCATTACTAAACTCCGTGAGTCAAGTGTCTCTCATTTCAAAATCATGGTTCATCAGATACAGTAGTCAAGAGAAAAATATAATGGAAGTTTCAACACACCCTATACATTTAATGCTAGTCAATGGAAGAAGGGTCACCACTGAAAACCACCAAATTTGGTTAGAGGTGAGGTTATGTGAAGAAATAATAGGACACTCATTTCTGGTTGTTGCTGGACTTATACATGAAATGGTTTTGAGAATTGATTTCTTAACCCAGCAACAATGTATAATAAATTTTCCAGAGAGGATGTGTGTGATAAAAGGCAAAACTGTAAAGTTCAATACAGAAAATGAACCTCCAGTATTGAAGGTGGGATATTTAACACAACGCGTTGATACTGCATTGATCATAGAAAAGGTTGAAGGATCTACTCTAACTGAGCTTAAGGATCAAGATCAATTGGCAAAAATCTTGATGGAGAATAGAAAAATATTTTCAACTGTCCCAAGAGAAATAAAAGGTTACACACACTGGATTCGTGTTAAGGAAGATTTGTATGTACAATCACAATCCTATCCATTCCATTCCAGTACTATGAGGAAGTTGAAAAACAAATCCATCAAATGGTAGAGTGGGACATTATTGAGAGAAGCTTTTCACCATTTAATAATCCATTAGTAATTGTTAAAAAGAAAAATGGTACTTTTCAAAGGTGCTTAGATGCCCGGAAGTTGAATAGTATGACCATTCCCGAATGTGACATACATCCTTCAGCACAACAGTTATTTGTAAAGTTAGTGGGCAAATGCCTACTTTTTACCATAGATCTTACTTCTAGTTATTGGCAAATGGTTTTAGACCCATGAGACCATAAATATACAGCATTCTGTTATAATGGGAAAACTCATGTGTTCAAAAGAGTGCCATTCGGATTTATAAATAGTGGAGCTAGACTTGTGAGACGTCTAAGCCAAGTTTTGTCAGAAGACTTACAAAAACATTTGGTTTCATATGTTGATGACATTGTGATTGCATCTAAGAATCCATTGGAACATTTGAAATATTTAGAAATATTTTTTAAAAAGTGTGCTAAAGAGAACATTTCCATAAATTTAAAAAAGTGTTCATTTGGTCTCAGGAAAATAGCTTTCTTGGGCCATCTAATTGGTGAGCAAGGAATACGAGAACCCCCAGATAAAATCAAGGCAATAAAGGATTTTCCATGCCCAACTACTTGCAAACATATTCGATCTTTCTTGGGTTTATGTAATTTCTACCACAAATTTTATCCTGGTTTTGCTCAAGAAACTTCCAACATGGTAGAGTTTCTTTGGAAGGGGCAAAAGTGGTATTGGAGCAATGTACGTGACCAAGAATTCTCTAATATTAAAAGGAAATTTCTTGACACTGTGATACTTCGTCATCCTAACTTTACTCGTCCATTCTATGTCCAGACTGACAGCAGTAAGAAAGTTTTGGGAGCTGTACTGTTTCAAGTGGATGAGGAAGGAAAACATGAGGTTTTGTATTTTTGTAGCAGGACATTAAAAAGAGCAGAGAATAATTATACTATGACTGAACAAGAAACACTTGCCATTGTTTGGGCATGCCAAAAGTTTCAGCAATTTCTCTTGGGATCTGAAGTTATCATAGTTAAGGATCACAAATGTTTGGAGTTCTTAAATAAAAGTTTCCTTACAAATGAAAGGCTCATAAGGTAGAGCCTCATTTTACAAAAATTTAACTATAGTATAGTTTATTTCCCAGACCATGAAAATATAGTGGCAGATATATTAAGCCGGAATCCCATACTAATGTCACTTCAGAATCCGGAACTTGTAGACCAAACTGCTAAAGTAATAGTCACAGCCAATGAGATATCCATTGAGTCTGATTTAAAGAATATAAGATATTGGCAGAAAAAACATCTCCAATATGGAAATATTATTTGTGCAGTGTTAAGGAAAAGAGAAGAAAATGCTTCCAAACTGAGTGCCAAATGGATACGTCGGTATCAAATAAGGGAAGGAATATTACATATTAGGACAAACAGAGAAGACAATCCATGGAAAATCGTGGTACAACACCACACGAGGAAACAAATTGTAAATGCAACTTATCAAAGTCTTGGACATTATGGACCCAGAAAAACAGAAGAGGCAGTGAGACATAGATTTTACTGGCCTGGAATGTATGCTCAAATTCTGCCCTTATTAGGAGGGTCTTCCTTATGTGAAAAATCAAAGCACCATACGAAATCGTATGAAGGAGCAGTTATTCCTATTGTTGCTTCCAAGCGAAATGAATTATTGGCTATAGATCACTATGGTCCTTTGCCCAGATTTAGACACTTCCAATATCTGTTAGTTACTTACGATGTTTTCTCTAAATATGTTCAAGCATATCTGATGCCACAAGCAGATTCCAGAAATGCAATTCGGGTTTTACAAAACAAACAATTCCCAGAAGTAGGTAAACCTGAAATTTTGATATCAGACCATAGTTCCGCATTCACATCTGAGGTGTGGAAAGCCTGGATTCTTCAACAAGGACTAACACATCATCTCACATTGATTAAAAACCCCCAATATAACCCATGTGAGCATGTAATGAAAGAGATAAACTGACTATTCTGCACCTATACTTCTGAAAATCATAGAGATTGGGTCAACAAAACCTAGAAGATAAAAGATTTAATTAACCAATCAGTTAATGAATCAACAGGTTTTATGCCAAGGCGTCTTCACTTTGGCAACCCATGCCCAGAGATTTTCAAATCCTTACCAAATGAGGAAGCTTGTATTGATCAAAAATGTGATCAGCAAGATGCTTGATCAAGGTTAGCTCATATGGCCAAAATTAAAATTAGGAAGGGGCATATTCCTCATCATGGATTTTGTGAAGGAGATCAAGTGTGGGTTAAATTTCCTAAGCGCAGTAATGTCACACGCCAAGAGTTCCACAAATTTTTCCTTTTGTATAAATGTCTTTATGTAATTAAGAAGAAATGCAGGGAAAATGCTTTCCTTTTAAGAGAAACAGAGATAATTAAAGGCACTTATAATTTGTCAGTTAAAAACCATATATACCACCTGACCCAGGAAAAGAATAGTAAAAGGTATTTTAATATTGATAGGATAGCATAACACATCAGAACAGACTATTGATTTTCAAAAGGACTTAAGAGAATAGGGAGATCCCAAACATTATGATTAGAGTTTCTTGAAGTGAGGCATAAACATAATAGTGGGGAATAGACAGACTTATTAGTTGATCATGTGTTTCTTTGCCACTTGGAATAACAATTTTTTAAGGTATAAGTTTTTTTTTTTTTAAAACAATTTTTTTTGTTTGTTCCTCTAATTACGGGAATGTGAAGTGGTAAATCTGTTATACATATTTAACTTCACTGTCTGATGACATTACATACCTTCAAAGTAGGGCTTGAACCAGTTTATATGTTTATTTCGTCATCTAGAAATGTTAAGCACACACATATACATGTATAACTTCCACCCTGTTTAGTCAAAATGGTTATGTATAACCAGTTGAATTATTATTTTAGCTTAAGTATATTTTATTTTCAAGCTTGTAAATTCTCTTCACTTAGATAATTATATATGTACATATATGTATTATAGATATAAAAATAAATACAATTAATGTAGAGCTAAAGCAAATGCCAGAAAATTATAAAAAGTATTATTACAATTTAAAAATGTTATTCTCATTTTAAATATTTCAAGTCAAACCAAAAATCATATTTTAAAGTTATTTGCAATTTTATAAATACGTTTAAATAATGCTTTCTGGAACGTATTGTTTACATCTTCCAATATTGCTAAATTTCAAGTATAGGAGGAGCAGAAGTTCTAGGAACACACAGAAGGAGTTCAAATCACTCTTCTCTCTCATATTTGTTTAGAGAGTGGAAACAAAATGAACTGTGAGTAACAACAATTTGCCTCTCTGATCTTAAATCGTCTCTATCCTGCCTTCTGCATGCCATCGCTACTTGAGAACTGTTATGTTTAACTGTGAAAGAACTATTGGAAGATGTTTACCATTATTTTGTCAATATTCTGTCTTTGCGTCCAAACTTTGTGTTTGTATGCTAAATGGCCACCATAAATTCTAAAGGTAATTTGTTTTGCCGAAGAATAAACTCTTATATTCCTCACTTTTTTCCTAAATCTTAATTGTAATCATAATGTAATCTTTATTTATTTGGTAACTGACTATAAACTTAATTATCATTAAATTTATGATTTTCTCTTTTAAGTTTTAAACTTGTTCTTTGAAACGCTAGCACAGAATTATATATATTTAAAATCTATCAATAGTTTTAAGTGTGACGCTCTAATTATATGTTTTTCATGTGGCAAAACTTATTTAAACTATGTATCTTATTAAATTAGTTTTAGTATGTTAATGTTTCAATGTAGAGAACTTATATTATTTCAATGATCATTCCGATATTTTTAGAGTATTTAAATAGTTAAATGTAAAATTTCTTATTGAAGGCTGTTCGCTAGGTTAAAATTTTGAATTGTTGGCTTAATGGCGGATTGTTTAAAATGTCATATTATGAGAATTTTGTTGTTGACACTATTTATTTAGATGCATTCTATGTTTTCTAAAATGATTTTAATTATTAACCTATTTTAAATAATTCTTTATTGCTTTTACACCATCGAGCATTAGCTTATGATATATTGTCATTTTAAAATACTTGGGCTTATTAAATAGGAAAAATAATATTTTTCCCTCTTCTATTTACGACATCCTAAATTTATTAAAGTAATACGTACGATGCTGAGTGGGTTATTATTTTATCATGACGTTACACATGATATTATTGCTTTCTTTGAGCTTAAATTATTTCATTAGTCGTTTAAGACTTAAGCCATATTTGCGTTGCTTTCTTATGATAGCATTTTAAAGAATTTATATTTTGCTTTATCATATTTATTTATCCGAAGTCCGGATTTTCTTCACGTAACTCATCTAGGAATGAGGTTTGGTAGAACTGATCTCAGGATAAACATTAGAGTATTAAGGCTCTGCATGTGAAATGTCGGAGGGCGTACCATGGAATCCTTACCACTCATATTTTCGAATATCGCCTTGTGATAAATACAAGTGGAATCATATATGTGATAAAGCCTTTCAGTCCAAAGATGGACATCTTCTCCATTTTAAAGATTGTCATTATAGTTAGCAATGTGAGTTCTTTTATATGTAGTTCTTATTTTATGTATAAGATGTGGCACAGTGATGTTTGTAAATCACTCATTTGATTATTAGTTGAATATTTTAGGATTGTCACAGTAAGGGTGTTAACTAATCCATTCCTCATTTGTACTGGCCCAGATATGCTTATGATGATAAATTATTTAACTGCCATATCGAGAGTAAACGTTTCTTTGGAGATGAATTTATAAACATCCTTATCATTACTTAAAGTAATGATCACAGCATTGATAACATTAATTTATTATTATTTGTAGTTCATTAGCATACTAAATCAGTTGCTTATATGCAAAATATTAACCGCATTAAATCTGTGCTATACTTCTGATGTAAATTTAAATTATTTATGTTCATTAAACTATGTTGAATTACTCATGCTTTTGTGTCTTACTGAATCTCACTCATTGAATCCTATTTAATGTCTATAATAATGATAATATTATTTAGAAGTTATAACATTATCTTAAATAAACATTTATCTATGAGTTGTTTTGTCTTTGCTCATTCTGGATAGATACTATTTTATAATTCATGTTTTTTTTGCAATGCTAGCTGTGTGCAATTTACTTTAAAGTTATAGATTGCCCTTTCACATAAGATATTTGCTTGAGCCAAGATTGATATTATTTATTTACATTAATTACCCTATAGATCTCATGTTTCTCTGCTGTGTCACTGGGACCAGAATGAATCAAATTTCATCTGTTATCATCAGAAGTGTTGTTTATAATGTTATAGTTTAGAGAAAAGCAAATAGGGCAGAATTCATGATTGCTCCTGACCAGTGTATCTTGGGCATGAGTGGATTTAGAGTACTTTTGCTTAGATTATAAACCTTGTTATATGAATATACAATTCTGACAGGTACAATATATATATATGATAAACAAAAATGCAAGTTAAAAAACTTGCTAACGCTTGTATTTATGTCCACAGATGGCGTTCTACCAAAAACACCAATCAAGCGTATGTTTCGTTTACATAACCATCAGAGTAGTTAGTATTCACTATCTCTAACTATAATTCCACTTTCAGATCATGATTTCAAGCTATTTGCTATCATCAGTGAAAGACAGGAATAAAGAAACTAGATCTAAATACAAACTCTGAGCGTTTATGAAACAATTTCTATTCAGCTTGCAAGCATGAATTTTTTAGACACGTAATGTCTTCAAACTATCTGGTTTGCTATGCTGAGTTTGAAGACATTACGTGTCTAAAAAATTCACGCTTGCAAGCTGAATAGAAATTGTTTCATAAACGCTCAGAGTTTGTATTTAGATCTAGTTTCTTTATTCCTGTCTTTCACTGACGATAGCAAATAGCTTGAAATCATGATCTGAAAGTGGAATTATAGTTAGAGATAGTGAATACTAACTACTCTGACGTTTATGTAAACGAAACATACGCTTGATTGGTGTTTTTGGTAGAACGCCATCTGTGGATATATATATATATATATGTGTGTGTGTGTGTAATGATCATCACCTGTTATACTAGTTATGACTGGGTTCAAACCCAATCTGTCACAATATCCGCTCCTTTAAAGCCTTCAAATACCTCTTATGTATTTTAAATGGCTCTCTTTTACAACATTTATTTTACTTATCTATTTCATCTCATGTGTCCTCTGCTTTTTGTTTTGGTCCAAAGTTTGGCTTCTAGGTGATCTCTTCTCTTCCGGTATCTCTCTTTATTTTGGAAGAGTCTCGATTTCCATTCTCTGCATTCTTTCATTTTCTTTTATCACTTTATGATGCCCCCCATAATCATACAAGTTCATATCAATGGCATTGAGCAACTCAGAAAACTTTCCAATGGATACTTTTTCTGCTCCCAAGATCATCTGTTTTACTCTCATGGGTATGTTGTGTCTCACAATGTGGATTATATGATTCTCAGTCAGATTGCATACATCCCATGTCCACAGTCTAGCCACCTCTTCTCTTGCACAACTTGATACCATGTCAACTCATGCTTATACTCAAACCAAGAGGCCTTTTTCACTTTTCTGGTAGACTTCGAACATAGCTGACTGTTGAAACAGTGCTTTCCACCATGATTGAGCACTGTCTGTGAAATTTCTGAATGCAATAGTTACTTTACTTTCCTTCCCTATGGGATTTACACTAATGTATCTTTTCAAATTGCATATATGCTCTCCAAGTGTCTCCCCCACCCTATCTGTGAATGGCCGAATTTATCAGAATTTGTTCGCATTCTCTTGCACCAACATGTGACTTATAACCACTGCTGGTTTTCTCATGGGGTTTAATTGAGTGCCGTGCTTCTGTTCCATCCTGGTCTCCATATTTAAGACTTTGTGCCTTCATCTTCCTGTTCCCCCAAATTCATTTCAACTTTAATTTCTCCCTTCAGTTTTAATGTACTCATTCTTTTCTCTATTTCTCCAAATCTAATCTCCAGACTTTCTAGTTTTCCAAAAATCTACTCCAAAATGTTTATCTGAACCTCATTTGTTGGTCCATTTTCTTTTGCAACCTTGTTTTTATAAACTATTCTTTTTTTGTTTTAACTTTGATAAAATGCCTCAGACTCGATTTCTCCATCCCAACACTCTGCACTGATTTCTTGTTAGCCTCTACTACTGTTTCACTACCTTTCTCATGTACACATTCACTTCCCCCTTTATTTGATTTTTGAAACCTTTTTAAAATAGATTTCCCTCTATCCGAATCTAAATGCATTTCTGTCTACACACACACACACACATATATATATATATATATATATTGAAACAGTATGATTTGTTGATCATGCAGTTTCATCTACTATATAAAATAGTAGTCTTAATTTCTCTAATTCAAACCCTAGGGGTACACATATATATAACTATACTCAGTAATATAATATATATAGAAGCGTATACGTACGCGTAAATGTGTGTAATTGAATATGATTGTATAGACATTTTGTAATATTTTTATTTGTGAAAAATTGTATATTCACATCTGATTAATATTTATATATAATGTACACGCATTTATATTTTCATACAAATATTTGTTTTATGAATTGAAATTATTAAATTGTTTTTAAGCTGTGGAAAGTGTGTATATATATATATATATATGTCCAAAAGATGGCGCTATACCAAAACCGCCGAACAAGTGTAAGATTTGTTTTACATAAACGAAAAAAAGAGTCAGAAATTAACTACCTCTTTCATTTGCTCACCCCCAGATCAGCTGATTTCAAGCTGGTTTGCTATCCTCAGTGGGGGATAGAGTATAGAAACTAGATCTAAAACACTGACTCTCAAGTGTTCATGCAAAACGTTTCTATCAGATTGCAAGCGTGAATTTTTTAGACCGGTAAAGTCTTCAAACCCAGCCTAGCAAGCTAGATATTTATATGGGTCTGATCTCAGTTCAGAATCACCATATAATCAAAGTCTCTGCAATATATATCATTGCAAGAAAACTCTAAAGGTACATTTATGAAAAAACAAATACAAGTTAATCACGTAACCTGCTATCACTTGTTATTTATGTCCAAAAGATGGCGCTATACCAAAACCGCCGAACAAGTGTAAGATTTGTTTTACATAAACGAAAAAAGAGTCAGAAATTAACTACCTCTTTCATTTGCTCACCCCCAGATCAGCTGATTTCAAGCTGGTTTGCTATCCTCAGTGGGGGATAGAGTATAGAAACTAGATCTAAAACACTGACTCTCAAGTGTTTATGCAAAACCTTTCTATCAGATTGCAAGCGTGAATTTTTCAGACCGGTAAAGTCTTCAAACCCAGCCTAGCAAGCTAGATATTTATATGGGTCTGATCTCAGTTCAGAATCACCATATAATCAAAGTCTCTGCAATATATATCATTGCAAGAAAACTCTAAAGGTACATTTATGAAAAAACAAATACAAGTTAATCACGTAACCTGCTATCACTTGTTATTTATGTCCAAAAGATGGCGCTATACCAAAACCGCCGAACAAGTGTAAGATTTGTTTTACATAAACGAAAAAAGAGTCAGAAATTAACTACCTCTTTCATTTGCTCACCCCCAGATCAGCTGATTTCAAGCTGGTTTGCTATCCTCAGTGGGGGATAGAGTATAGAAACTAGATCTAAAACACTGACTCTCAAGTGTTTATGCAAAACGTTTCTATCAGATTGCAAGCGTGAATTTTTCAGACCGGTAAAGTCTTCAAACCCAGCTTAGCAAGCTAGATATTTATATGGGTCTGATCTCAGTTCAGAATCACCATATAATCAAAGTCTCTGCAATATATATCATTGCAAGAAAACTCTAAAGGTACATTTATGAAAAAACAAATACAAGTTAATCACGTAACCTGCTATCACTTGTTATTTATGTCCAAAAGATGGCGCTATACCAAAACCGCCGAACAAGTGTAAGATTTGTTTTACATAAACGAAAAAAGAGTCAGAAATTAACTACCTCTTTCATTTGCTCACCCCCAGATCAGCTGATTTCAAGCTGGTTTGCTATCCTCAGTGGGGGATAGAGTATAGAAACTAGATCTAAAACACTGACTCTCAAGTGTTTATGCAAAACGTTTCTATCAGATTGCAAGCGTGAAGTTCTCTAAATTATTTCAAACTGTCTTTGAAGTTATCCAATTAGTAAATTACATAATCATGTATATCAATTAAAGACAGTGGTGATTTTCTCAGGTATACATTGAAATGTTGGCAGGTTAAATCTCATTCAAGAAAAGAAAGAAAAAAAAGAAATTCACTGTTCAAAGAAAAAGAACTTTGTAAATCTTATGAGATACCACCTGCATAAATCCAAACTTTATGATCTTTATGAAATAAAAATTGGACAATTAAACCTGCAATAAAATCAAGCTGAACTTGAATCTTGAAAAATAAAAGGGACAATTAATAAGCTTTAAGCCTGCAATAAAAACCAGCCGATTCATTAGAAGTTGATGACATTAAGACTTCTTAAGTTTTAAAGTCTAAAAATAAAGATTGCAAATGAGCTATAAGAAAGTGGGTAAAAGAAATATAAGAAGGCCAGTTTGAAAAGAAATCACCATCCATTTTGCTTTTACTCTCATGTTAACCTTTACCCAGGCAGTTTGCTTAGTTTTTGTCATGGAAACCAGTGGCTAGAGAAGCAAAGGCCACCTTTCTGGTGGCCAGAACTCTTTATGGTGACCAAAGACCCAAACCACAGCCTACCTGCAAGAAAGAACAGATGAGGAATCAGCCTAAATAATAAGTCCATGCGTGTGTGTTTCATACTGTCAAGCTGCAAGCCTTCAGAGTAAACAACTGGTAACAACTTCTCAGCCAAGCTAAATTTAATGCTACAGCAATTTACAAATCTTTCCTAAAGCTAGCTATATAATACAAATAGTGTGCACAAACTCAAATCTCATAATTTCATTAAACTATGTTAATAAGTGTATTCTCTCTTAAATTAATTAAACTTTATTAGATAAGTGTATTTCAATCTGTAAATTTTAAAATACTTTAAAAGTTAAAATGTAAATCTTGCCTGATCTCAAATTTTATAAGGCGTTTAAAATGTAAATCTTGCCTGATCTCAAATTTTATAAGGCGTTTATTGATTTATGCTGTGCCTTCAGAGCAGATATTATTAATTGGTATAAACCTAAAGAGATGCTTTTGTTCTCAAATAAATTAATTTATGCAATTTGGAATGTTTATAGATCTCTGTTCTGAAACCTACTTTGATATATTAGTTGAACTGCTATGTTTAACTTAATATTGCATATATGTTGCTTATTAAAAGGTCTGTTTTGTTAAATATGAGTGATTGATAATTTAAGGCATGTTCAAGTCCCAGATATGCTTTAGACATCATTAATTTATTTCATAGAAATATGTAGGTAATTAGTAAACTAGATCATTTTAATAAAGTCACCTTTAGCACAATTTCAGTGTTTATTTAACTAACTGGTGTAGGGTAGTTTTGCTGAAGAAATTATAGATTTTGCGTTTTACTAATTGTAATAATTAATATTTAGAAAGCATTGTGAATGAGCTTTTATGAAGCACTGAGGTGCATTCCACCTTGCTATCATATAATTATTATGATAAGATTAGATTTTAAGGACTATCTCATCATCCATAGTTCAGACAGCTCTTTCTCTTGATTGGGATAATGATTTTAAGAGTCATTCCCATTACCTCCTTCAGAACTAGAACACTGGAATCCAGCATTGTACATTAAGGCTGTTCGATCATCTGGACTAAAAGTTCCTTATAGCAAGTGACCAGTACCTGAGAACCAAGTAAACATTACTGAATCTCATGAGTAAAGGCACATTCAAGCTGCATCTCTGATGTACTTTGCATAGCATCATAGCCTTTGAAGTTATGCTACAAAGTGTCAGTTCATCTACTGTTATATTAATTGTTCAGCATTGATCTGAATCTCAGATCTAGTTTATCTAATAATATCTACATAAGAGCGCATTGGCTGCTCATCACATAATAATAAATTTAAGTACACATTGTATAAAGTTACCACACTCTTAAAATTTAACACTTAACACCCTCGTAGGAATAGCAGAGCATAATTTATGCATCAGTGTAGATGTAAAAATAACTATTAATGTATAAACACTGTAATAAAATGATGATCGTTAAATAAAATTGATCCTAGAACATGTAGTTCATATTTTCTCCATACCACCTGCGAGTGGAGTATGCAGTATATTTAATTGTTATTGTTTGTGTTTTTTCAATATTAAATAATTTTAAAACATATTAATGGCTGTAGTATTATTCACTTTGTTTATATTAAATCACCATCGAAAATTATTAATATATGTATTAGATAATCAGTCATAAGTTGTGTGTGTGGATCTGGTTAAATTATCAAACATTTAGTTAATTATCCCCGAGTCTCTTGCTTTACCCTTTGCTAGTGCTGGCACAGAAATTAAGAGATTATGTGTGTGATCACATATATGTCATTCATAAGGTAGTAAGTCAGGGAGGGTTGGTGAAGGAGCTGAGGTGCGGTCGGATTTGGTCTCAAACCTTCATCTAGACCAACCTTGGTATAATTTACCAAAACTCTGGATTTTGTTGTGTGAATGTTCAAATATGACTGTTACAATATATATTGTGCCAGTCAAAACATGCTTATCCATCTAACAAGAGCTGGAACTTACATAATGTACTTCAAACCCAGTCAAGCCCAAGATATAGGTCAGGGACCAGCCTGGATCTGAACTCACACCCCAAGCACCAGATCTAACACCTAATGGATAACATAACAATGATAGCACAAGAGATTTAATTCTTAATCTGGCTTTCTAGCAAATCAGAGAGAACAATAAAACTCATGGACTTAAACATATATATATATAAACAACTTAATACTAGAGACAATAAAACTCATGGACTTAAACATATATATATAAACAACTTAATACTAGAGACATTCCAAAGATAAAATCTAATATATTAATTTAATAGGGGCTTTACGAATAAAAAGCTATGGGCTATTAGTGAATTGGATTGATCTAATAATGAGACAGAAATGAATATATGATGAATTATAAATATATTTATTGACAATTTGAGATGTATTTTGATATAACATTATTGTTGGCAAATGCACGCAGGCATTTTATTTATAAAGTAACATTTCTCTAGGCCATTTGAACAATAATTAATATGTTGGCAAATAGGTATTGTTGCTATTATTTAATGGAGCCAAATATCATGCTATACAACTAATCACTACATTCACTACTTATTAGTTATGTCCTTTTATAATCAGTTGGAATGGCCATTATACATGAAATCAAACCAAGTCTGGAGTGAAATTTAATAATACATGTGATTATAAGTACTTTTTATATTAAATATGGGCATATAAAGCATCCCTGATAGCTTTAGATCAAACACGTTTTCAAGAATGCTTCGTATCAATGACGAAGACTGCATATTAGGGAGGCAGAGTTGACTATAACGATGCTACTATTATGCTAGGCACAAGTAAAAATACAATATTAAAGTTGATCTGCCAATGGAAGAATAGTTTTTAGGGTTTTTGTGACCAACACCGGTTTGTGCAATAACCATTCATCATGCTGCTAAAGGGGAACCTTTATTTGGTTCATAAGAAGTGGGGGATTATGTGTTAATCTGTCTGGTAGCTCAGACGTAGCTACTGCACTACCCATAAGAGAAAAAAATGGGCTGGACTTACCGAGGCTCCATCTTATGTATATATATATATATATATATAAAAGCTTAACGATAAAATAAATATTAATAAGTTTCATATCCGCCAAGCCAAAGTATATTATAAATTAAATATCATATATTAAATGAACACTTGTTTATCAGCTTGATCAAAAGAGCCAACTCTTTGGTAGCATGAGAAATATGTATATGCTACTGACAGGAATATATACAAACATTACTTTATCCCAGTCAATCTTTTTAGTTATCTATAATTAATGAACTAAAAGAGGGCGGAGTATATTTAAAGGACTTACGAATACTTTAATAAGAAAAATATACTTATAATTACACTCCAGACTAGTTTAATCTTTAGTAGCATAGTAAATTAAAGGTTGACAATTTAGATTTGTGGCCACATTTTATATTTAAATTAATTAATTACTAAATGTCTAAATGACAACAAGCACAAACAAGTCGCCGTGCATGAAATGACACTATAATAACTAATAATTCGAAGATTTTAAATTATATCTCTTTTAAACTACATATTTGGTAATTAAATGCACGCTGTTTCGAAATGTAGGCATAATCAATAATAATTAAAAATAAGCAAAAAAAAAAAAAAGCAAATATAAATGCAGTGAGTAAATTATATAGCAAAATATTAGTTAACAAAGAAATTTAGCAAAAGTATTTCATTTATTGATTTCAAATACTATTTAGAAGACAATTTAGATAGAGTTAAATTATATAGTCATATGGTTAGCTAACCTGTATTTTGAAGAAATAATGATTATGTTGGATTTCACACAGAGCTCTGTGATTTTAAATAGTATTAAAACAGTTCTATAGCTGGACTGGAGATACTCGAGCTGGAATGAAGGTGAGTTCTTCGGTTGATTATGGCATTTTCTATTCAGTTATGAGACAATTTAAAATGGTGTTTCTGTAGCTGGGCTGAAATTGGAATGAGAGCAAGTTCTTTTTTGCGGCTTATGACATCTTATTATAAGCTGTTAGGGAAATGTTGGTTGTTGGTTCGGACATTGGGTGAATCAATCTCCAACATTCCATCATGGGAAAGCAGCAAAATTCTTGCCTGACTTTAACCAGACATGGTAAAATTAAACAAGTTATAACTTCTGACATTAACAGCTCTCTAAAAGCAAAATGGAGTATCCTCCTGCTGAAAATAAGACCTATTTATATATTTTTCACCAAGCCTTAACACCTTTTTGGAATTTTGTTTGCCTCGGGACCAATTAACTTTCAATTAAAACAAAATCATATAATCTAATTTTTACAACAGATAACGTCTCTGAGGTGTTATATTTAATTTACTTAAAATTATTAAAATTTATAAATTACCTGATTTTGATTCAGTTTTCATTAATTAAAATTTATTTTTAGGTGGTATAAAATGTTAAAGCTTAGCAGAAGTAATGGTATTCTCATTTAATGATAAAGTCTTTTGTTGAAACAAAATCAATCAGTAAACAGATTTTACTTTTACCTCAGGTGCAGTCACTAATCGCTCTCTTGTTTACACAAAATTCTAAATTTTAATTGTAAATGGATTTTTATTTTACTGAAATAAATAGCTTTTAACATATTTGTTTTTACAAAATAACAAATTGGACAGATTTAAAAAAATACTTTAGTTTCTGTTATATATATATATATATATATATATATATATATATATACTTTAGTTTCTGTTATATATATATATATAACATTAAATCAGAAAACCGTTAAATATATTTTAAAGAAAATGTTTTACATTATATCTTTTTTATTTAAACTTAAATATATATATGAATCATTTTGCCATTATTCCAAGGTTTAAATTATCCATCCACATACAAATATAATAGCGAATACAATTAAGAATTGACTGAAAATTAATAAAACATTTTATAATAAATTATGAGCCTTTCTACACTATAATTTTATCAAACCTGTCTAATTATAGCATATTTTTGTATGTAAATGGATGATGCCATTCAAGCAGCCATGATAGCAAAGTTTTCCCACTCGACTTATATAAAACATTTTCACATTTAAGACAGGTTTGAGACTAGTTTAGATGAGTAGGTCATTAGTTTGATGGTGAAATGGAAGAGATTGGAAGGTTTCTGTTTCAATATATATATATATATATATATATATACAGAAAGGGGATATATTTTAATTATATATATATATATATATATATATATATATAATAAAATTACCCCAAATTCAAAATTCAACTAGACCAGCATAAAAATAATATTAAAGCACACCAAAGGTTCCACTGCTACAAGCAGACTTCTCAAGTGTAAAGAACTACAAAAACTATACAATATATTACATTCAAAGATCAGCCTTTCAAGCTAATTGTGCATACATCTTTTCAAGTGTTAAATAATAAATGAATACTTCCCTCTGCAACACAAGATATAGTATTGATGCAGGAATAAAAGGAATCCTCTTATTTCTACAACTCAAATTCTTTTATATAAGCAAATTTGAAGTACTGTTGAGGAGAGCATGATAGTAGAATTCTCACTTTAAATTACTGTCTACGATGTTTGGATGAATGATGTCAGTGAAACATCATAGATAGTTATTTAATGTGAGAATTCTACTCTCACACTCTCCTCAATAGTACTTCAGGTTTGCTCATATAAAAGAATTTGAGTTGTAGGAATAGAAGGATTCCTTTTATTCCTGCATAAATACTATATCTTGTGTTGTAAAGGGAAGTATTCATTTATTATTTAACACACGCAAAAAATGCATGCACAATTAGCTTGAAAGGTTGATCTTTGAATGTAATACAATTTTACACATAGCGTCATATAAAAATAAATACTTATATACAATATATATAATATTAACCATCACCCACAAATCAATTCACTTCCTATCCACCCTTAATATTAAAAGAACTCTTAAGTAAGTTGATTGCTTCAGAATAATAAATTTTTAGTAATAAAAATACTTTAATTCTTCTTATTATTTCATTTTTGAAAATTTATTATTCTGAAGCAATTAACTTATTTAAGAGTTCTTTTAATATTAAGGGTGGATAGGAAGTGAATGGATTTGTGGGTAATGGTTAATATTATATATATATATTGTATAGTTTTTGTAGTTGTTTACACTTGAGACGTCTGCTTGTAGCAGTGAAACCTTTGGTTGTGCTTTAATATTATTTTTATGCTGGTCTAGTTGAATTTTGGCTTTGGGGTAATTTTAATTATATATTGAATAGTTTAGCTTCATGCTTGTAATATATATATATATATATATATATTATACTGGTTAATGTTTACACCGTTAATATGAGCATGTGCATAAACCGAACATGAGGAGAAATATGGCCACATGCTGGAGTAAGAAGAAACTCTAAACTTTCTTGTAACAGTGCTATGGACACAGAAGATACTTATGGAAAGGTTGACTCTTACATACCTTTGGGGGATGACACTAAATGAACTCCTCGTACCACTCTCAGAAGAAAATTTAACTCTTCTCTTGAAAGGATATGCAAGTTCAAATAATATTAGAACATGTATGCTGATAAATAATTATTCATAAAAAAATAATAAATAAGTATTTTTGTAAAAATAAAGATTTACGTTATGGTAAGAAGGTATCCCATTCACTAGCTCAGCGTACTCTTATACTCAGTTAAAATAATTGGGGATCAGAAAACTCGCATAACTAATTAATATGGGGGTTAGAGAAAGCAAGTGATAAAAAATAAATATATTTCAGTAGTCTCTTTAGAATTATAATATCTTTTATTAACTCAATATCTTCTACCATTTATAACATAAATATAAAATTAAAGTTCCCAAATTGAATAAAGATATAATGAAAATCCTATAATACATAAGTCATTTTTGTAAAACAAATTATAAGCATATGGAAATACTAGTTGAGATAATTGTTAGATTAAATAAAGGAAATTTCTTTTTTTATATATAATAAAGTTTATTATATAAAGAATGTGGGAGAGATAGTGCTGTGTGGATATAAACTCTCACATGTGTAAAGCAAATAAAGAAAAATTAGTGTTACATACAAGATATATTGATTTGTGTACTTACATAAAGATATTTCTGAAGTGGGCATTAACTTGTTATAAAATAAACACACACAAAAAATAATAGTATACCTGACAAAGTTTGTAGGCTTCATTCTTCTTTGGGATCTGAGTTGGTGGTCTATCTGTTCATCGACTGCAACAAGGGTTGGACTTGATGGTGGTACAAGTTCATAGAATTAGTCATCATCACTTTGGTGTTTGGTGATCTCAGCCTTTACATTATGCTGGGATGGCAGGAGCGGATCTGGATGGATGCGCTGAACTTGGCTTCTACTACATAATCATTTTATCTGCAAGCAAATGCTTGATTGGCATCTTTAAGTTGGAGAGACAGATATTAACACTATATATCATCTGTTCTTTTTATGTGAATCCTAAGTTAATTGCAGGCTCTGATGGCATGTCACAATTAAGCTTTCGTCGGCATCAACTGACTGGATAACTGGTAGATTATTTCAATGATGGTCTGGATTTATGTCTGTTGATTTAGAATGACAGAATGAGTATTATTTCTTTTTCTTAGAATAAATCTTCTGGCTTACAAGGTATTAGAATCAGCATGATTAAAAACTTGCATGACTTTACGTGTTTCCTAGAATAGCATTAGCTTTCCAAAATTAGAAATAGGCTCCCAATAAGATTCATCTTTTTAAGAGCAAAACAAAGGTGAACTGCTCTCTTTGAAAAGTAAAAGTTAAAACTGCTCTCTTAGAAAAGCTAAGGGGAACTGCCCTTTTGCAACTTCAGAACAGATATCCCACCTCAATACAATCTCAATTCAGGTATCCTCTCCATGAAACAAAAATTAATTAAATCTTATTGAATTGGTTTTAGTTTTACCAATTGGTTTGGCCGATTCAAAAAACATTCCAATGTAATCGCCCAAGTGATCTCTAAAAATTTCATTTCCAATTAGTTTTATTTATATCCATTCAGATCACAATGAAGAAATGATAACATCTTTTTTACTTTTGATTAATTATATTATCAGAATCAATGGTTTTTTTTGTTTTAACAAAAAAAATGTTTTACATAACTTGAACATTCCTCTCTCCACACATTATCGCAACTTTAATTAAACTCTTTTGTCCAGTTAAAATAATTTGAGAGTAGACAGGAAGCCAGAATGCCTTTAGGCTTTTCTAAATTTAAGTCAATGGCCTTCCTCCCTTGCTCAAATGCAACTGAAAAGAAAAATATCCATTAAAACTCTGATTCTGAAATTATTTTTAAAGATTTTTAAATAGCAGTATGTTAAATTCTCTCTTTTCTATTGATTGTCAGCACTCACAAAAAAAATAAATAAATATGTACTGACAAATTGTATATACACGTGTTAGCATTTCTCTTTAACAAACAAAACAAAAATCTTCAAAACTATAATTACATTTGGGAGTTTGTTTTTTCTTAAAACAAATAATAAAAATAACCAAAAACCAAATTTACAAATGCATATTTCTAAGCATTTAAATATAGGCTTTAAACATATGTGTGTGTGAGTTTATATTATTGCCACAGTTCTCTCTCAATTTATAATGAATATTGTTTGTATAAATTGTATAACCCCCTTTTTAATGGCTATTTAAATATTTTAGACCATTTAGTCATTTAACCTTAGCTTGTGCTTGCCCACATCAAATGAGCCTGGCACAATACCCCCCTCTGACATGAGACATTTAAATGGAGTTTATCATTTTAATGTCTTTATTGTTAATCATATTTTTCAAAAACTTAACATTTCATACTACCGACTTTTAGTGAACAGAAGGCATGATGTCCAGAATACAGAGGTATGGATTCCCATCTCACAAGCATTTATGTCCTCAAGCCAAGCCTGCATCTATCTCTGCAGGCCAGAAACACTAAGAAACACAGAATCACAGCATAAAGATCTGTCGTATCTAGAGCTGCATGACACCAGGCAAAGTAGAAAGTGAGAGTCACATAACTGCATCTTGTAGAATTCATCCCAGAAAAATTTTAATCTCTGCCATCCACTGCCCTCATGCTCGTTCCTTATTGATGGTTACAGAGGTTTTACAGTGGAATAAAACCCAGAGGAATTATCATTTCTGTCTACTTTGCTACAGCATCACATAACTTCCAGACCATGCCAAGACCTCCAACCATTCGTCTGCACTCTCACCATCTCTAACCTCAGGGCAGAGAAATTACAGACTGACCTACACACACAACACTTGGAAAACTGAAGTCCATCTGGCCCTCATACGACATGACCATTTATTATAAAAGCCTACTTGCTATCTTTACTACACCTAGGATGAGGAAAAGGTGATCTAGCCCTCTTTCCTTTTTCTTTATATACTAGTTTCTCAATTTTCTTTTCCACTGTATCATTGATGTTCGCTTAAGATTTATGGAATACTTATCATTATACCAAGGTTTGCATTCAGCTGCATATTTTTCCCCCCAGCCCATGACATTGAGGCCAATGTTTTCACAAGTTCTATCTGGTGGATGGCCCTGCTAACTCATATCCACCACACTCAATAGATCAGTCACTGACTCTAATCAATTTGTATTGGCAGTGAAAAGCATTTGCTCAATTCTAAAGGGTAGGTTGTGGCATATTATCCTTATGTACTGGCCTTTTGATGTGTGACATGCACTGAGCATCCTTTGTTTAGCCACTGGTCTTTGGAAGAATTTTAGATAGGTCTCACCCCTATTAGCCCTATACTTCTCTTGCATTATCTGGTATAAGATGGTCTTTTGGTGCACTTTGATTCAGAAATTTCTTACTAGCACTTCTTTATAACCCTCAAAGGTTGGTGCTTGGTAGAACAAAGATTTCCACCATGACTGAGTGTCACCCTGTAGGTGGTTACTCGTGATGGTTAGTTTATTTTTCTCTACCATTCTGTTAGCACTGAAATACTTTTCCAAGCTGATTATATGCTCCAATGGAGCTTCTCCAGCTTGCCCCTCAAAAATTCTAATCTTTAAAAACTGGTTGATGTTAGATTGATATAACTGACATCCTTCTACTATCTTAGCCTCTCCAAATTCTTGCTGCATAGGTCTTACTTTTCCATCTCCACTATCTGGTTCCTGATTTACTTTTGCTACCTCACTACTATCTTCATACCCTTCAAATATTTTCATCCATGTTGTATTATCCCTTGTCATTATTTTCTTTCTAACTATATTTATATCCTCCACCCTTCATTCCATTATCATTTTCTGTTTTTTCATCGTATTGATAACTTGTTTTTCTATCAATTGTTTTTCGATTTGAGCAACTGTCTGGCACAGATTCTTTATTCGCTCTTCATTCTTAGTTACGCACATTTCTAGCTTCTCTATTCCATTACTATAATCTTTCACTGTTTTTTCAACCCTTTAGTGTATTTCTTGTATTCTCTTGCAATCTGCTTTCAATACTTGCTGCCTTGTTTGGATTTTTTCCAATCTATTGCTATTAATCTGATTGAGGCCCCTACATATTTCTTCTACACCTTGAAGCCTTATTTCAATCTCTAAGGATATTTCTTACCTAAAGTCATCAAACTTTTTATCTATTTCCTTGATATCTGACTGATCTCTAGCCTTATAGTATTTACAAACATCTACATCATATTTATTAAGTTTTCATTTTCCCCCATGAGTTTTTCTTCACTTTGAGGCTCCATTGCTTCCTCTATTCTGCTTTCAGATCTTTTAGACTGGCTTTCTTCTGCCATTTCCCCATTTACTTTGCTGTGCTTTTCACTGATACCTATCTTTTTTTTCTTTCTGGACTGTGATCTTGTCCACATATATAGTATTATTTTGAATTGAATATAAATTTGTTTGTTGTATGACTTCAACTATATTTTATTTGATTTACTCTTAAGACTATGGTTTAATGCTACTTTGATTAACTTAATTCTCTTTATTTATTTCTTTTCAAAAATTATTCAGAGTGTGCCCTACTGAGCTCCTCTATCCCTACCATTATTTATTTCTCCTTTCCATGTTATATTTTTCTTATACAATTATTAACTATAGATAATAAAATTATTCCAAGATCGCCCTTCAAACACCAATAAAAACATATAAAAACCAAGGTAACATTAACGTGCACGTATTGGAATTGTTTTCAAAACAAAAGGAAAAAGAAATTGATCATGAATAGTTTTATGATTTTTACTCTTATGTGGCATCAAAAACAAAATTTCCTATCATGCAATTTCACAATTCTACTTTATTCAATAAAGATTTACATTCTCTTTTCTTTTTTTACAAAAAAAAAAATCTTTATTTCCGAAGTCCGCCGCTTGTTTTTATACAATACATAGTTTACGCTTGTATACTGTCATTTATTTCTTTCCACAACATTTATCCAACTTCTTAATTTATTATAAACATTTATATATGGTAAAAATAATCTAAATCAATATTATTGTAGTGATGAAAGGTTGCTTCAAAAACAAAATAAAGTTTAAAGTTCTTATTTATTAAGATTCATGATCTGTTTTTATACAATACACAGTTTATACCTATATACTGCCATTTATTTTTATTAAATGTGCAGTTTATACTTTTATACTGCCTTTTATTTTTCTTAAATATGTATATATGACAAAATAAACGTAATCAGTATTATTATAGTGACAAACATCACTTAAAAAAAAACAAATTTAGAATTCTTATTTATAAAGACTATCAATCGTAAATCTTTTTATTTTAAATATGCACACATGGTAATATAATATAAATGAGTATTACTGTAGTGACAAACATCACTTCAAAAACAAAACAATGTTTAGAATTGTTATTTATTAAGTTTGTAATTGCAATTTATTTTCTCTTTTTTCAAATCTTGTCTCTATAAAAAAAAATTATTCCCAATATTTTTGAGATTTTGTGAGATTTTCTCTTTTCTTTAGTTACATTTAGTAGCCGTGTTTTTCTACACTGGCCCACTAAGTAAAGCCCAACATGTTGAAGGTGCCAAAATTTTTGTTCTATACTGGTTAATGTTTACTCTGTTAATATGAGCATGCGCATAATCCGAACATGAGGAGAAATATGGCGACATCCAGAGTAAGAAGAAATTTAAATCTTTACCATAACAGTGCTACGGACACAAAAGATACTTATGGAAAGATTAACTCTTACATACCTTTGGGGGATGACTCTAAATCAACCCCTCATGCCATTCTCAGATAAAAATTTAACTCTCCTCCTGAAAGGATATGCAAGTTCAAATAATATTAGGGCATGTATGCCGATAAATAATTATTCATAAAAAATAATAAATAACAATCCTCGTGAAAATAAAGATTTAGGTTCTGGTAAGAAGGTGTCCCATTTGCTAGCTCAGCATCCTCTTTTTGACTCAGTTAAAAGAATTGGGGATCGGAAAACTCGCATAACTAATTACTATGTGGGTTAGAAAAAGTAAGTGATAAAAAAAGTAAAATATATGTCGGTAATCACTTTAGAATTATAATATCTTTTATTAACTCAATATCCCATACCATTTATAACACAAATATAAAATTAAAGTTCCCAAATTGAATAAAAATATAAAAAAAATCATATAATACATAAATCATTTTTATAAAACAATTTATAAGCATAATGGAAATATTTGTCGAGATAATTGTTAGATTAAATAAAGGAAATTTCTTGTTTTTTTATAATAAAGTATATTAAATAAAGAATGTGGGAGAGATAGTGCTCAGTGGATATAAATTCACATGTGTGTAAAGCAAATAAAGAAATATTAGTGTTACATACAAGATATATTGATTTGTGTACTTACATAAAGATATTTCTGAAGTGGGCATTATGTTGTTATAAAATAAACACACACAATAAATAATAATATACCCAAGAAAGTTTGTAGGCTTCATTATTCTATGGGTTTTGAGTGGGTGGTCTATCTGTTCATCGACTGCAACAAAGGCTGGACTTGATGGTGGTACAAGTTCGTAGAATTAGTCATCATCACTTTGGTGTTTGGTGATCTCAGCCTTTACATCATGTTGGGATGGCAGGAACAGACTGGGCAGACACACTGATGTTGGCTTTTATTCCATAATCATTTTATCTGCCAGTGAATGCTTGATTGGCATCTTTAAGTTGGAGAGAAGGATATTATCACTATAGTGCGTCCTTTCTTGTTTTGTGAATCCTAAGTCAATTGCAGGCTTCGATGGCATCTCACAATTAAGCTTCTATCAGCATCAACTGACTTGTTAACTGCTAGATTATTTCAATGATGGCCTGGATTAATGTCCATTGATTTAGAATGACAGAATAAGTATGATTTCTTTTTCTTAGAATAAATATTCTGGCTTACAAGGTATTAGATTCAGCATGATTAAAAACTTGCATGACTTTGTGTGTTTCCCAGAATAGCATTAGGTTTCCAAAATTAGAAATAGGCTCCCAATAAAATTTGTCTTTTTAGCAGCAAAACAAAGGTGAACTGCCCTCTTTGAAAAGTAAAAGTTAAAACTGCTCTCTTAGAAAAGCTAAGGTGAACTGCCCTCTCACAACTTCAGAACAGATATCCCACCTCAATACAATCTCATTTCAGGTATCTTCTCTGCGACACAAAAATTAATTAAATCTTATTGAATTGGTGTTAGTTTTACCAAATGGTTTGGCTGATTTGTAAAACATTCCAATGTAATTGCCCAAGTGATCTCTAAAAATTTCATTTCCAATTACTTTTATTTATATCCATTCAGATCACAATCAAGAAATGATAACATCTTTTTACTTTTGATTAATTACATTATCAGAATCAAAGTTTTTTTTTTTGTTTTATGAAAAAAAAATGTTTTACATAACTTGAACATTCCTCTATCCATGCATTATCGCAACTTTAATTAAACTCTTTTGTCCAATTAAAATTATTTTATAGTGGACAGGTAGCCAGAATGCCTTTAGGCTTTTTTTAAATTTAAGACAATGGCACCCCTTCCTTGCTCAAATGCAACTGAAGAGAAAAATATCCATTAAAACTTCGATTCTGAAATTATTATTAAATAACAGTATGTTAAATTCTCTCTTTTACATTGATTAGCAGCACTCGCAAAAAAAATAAATATATACATACTGACAAATTGTCAATACAGGTGTTAGCATTTCTCTTAAACAAATAAAACAAAAATCTTCAAAATTCTAATTACATTTTGGAGTTTGTTTTTCATTTAAAAAAATAAAAATAAACAAAAATCAAATGTACAAATGCATATTTCTAAGCTTTTAAATATCGGCTTTAAACATATATGTGTGAGAGTTTATATTATCGCCACAGTTCTCTCTCTCAATTTATAATAAATATTGTTTGTATAAATTGTATAACTCCCATTTCTATAATGGCTATTTAAATATTTTAGACCATTTAGTCATTTAACCTTAGCTTGTGCTTGGCCACATCAAATGTGCCTGGCACAATATATAGTAATAATAAAAAGTCAGATGTCACATGACTTATATATAGCTTGAATATACCAATATGTAAAATTAAGAGCATGCTTAGCTTGAGTTGGTTTTTTGAATCTAGTGTCCCAACTCCTCACTTAAGAGACCCGTTGGTCAAATCCGGTCCGGGATGGGGACAATCTAAGATAAAGTTGATTTGAATGCCTTCTCTTGTAGTAGCATTTATCATAATAATAAAAAAGCTTGTTTAGAGTTCATTAGTATGCTCTTAATTATATATGCATTTCTGCCTACACACACACACTCATATATATAGTAATAATAAAAAGTCAGATGTCACATGACTTATATATAGCTTGCATTTACCAATATGTAAAATTAAGTGCATGCTTAGCTTGAGTTGGTTTTTTGAATCTAGTGTTTTGACTCCTCACTGTAGAGACCCATAGGTCGAAACCAGTCTGGGGATGGGGACAATCTAGGATAAAGATGATTTGAATGCTTTCTCTTGTAGTAGCATTTACCATAATAGGAATAAAAAAAGCTTGTTTAGAGTTCATTAGCATGTTCTTAATTTTATATTTATATATATATATATATATATATATATATATATATATATATATATATATATATATATATATATATATATATATATATAACTGAATTTTGTTAACAAGTAACACTGACTTTATTATTCAAAGATTAGACATTGGGACATGTTCTTTCTTCTAGAAAACAGCAAATGGTTTAGAAACTATATATGTTTTGTGGTCCCATTCCAACCCCAAAATTATCTCTGTATTTCTCTCTATCATTCCCCATCCCTCTCTACTTCTTTTCGATGTCCTTTAGTTGGGACATCTTTGTAATAAAACCCCCCCATCACTTTAATAATAAGTTTCACCTAATAGACTTTCAACTCTGAACATATGTGCTTATGTATATATTTAACCAAAACTATTTTTTGACTTAATCACTAATTGATAAGAACATCTTATAAATTTATTCTCAGTAACTGTACTAGATTTATAGTGCATAATTTTGGACATCCCTAGAATTCCAAACACAAATCTTATAACAAAATAAGAATTATGCAAAGTGAATATATTACCAATAATATCAACTGTCTTAAGAAGTGTGAGAGACATTTTGACCATCAGATAGCTTAGACTCAGGTCAGGTGGCATCACTGTCAAGAGTAGACTAGAATAAGAATAAGAATTTCAAAATACATAAAATACACATATAGAAAAATATCACAACAAGATGTCTACATATGGTTTTATTATCAAATCAGATTTATTAAACACTATTCCAAATGACAATTATTATTCTTTTTAATCACATAAAAATAAATATAATTTAACCCTTAATCTGTCAACATAAATATATGTTAAGCTCTGCCATTTTGATTTGTACACACACATGCAACAATCTTTTAAATATTTATTATTATAAATAAATCAAATAGTGAAGATTGATAGCAAGAGATTTCCCTTCCACTACTTTTCTGTTGTTTCTTTATCACTATTAGAGGTAACTTTACTGAGTTTCCCACATGATCTGAATATCTAATAGTGATAATTAATGTCTGCACATAAAATCTTAACAAAAAGTTTTTTGTTATTTGTTAGTTGAATTCTCATACCCAAGCCTAAAGAATCAGTTATTTCTTTCTTAGTAAATCAATACATAAAGTTCTTTTATTTTCTGCACATTCCCAAGGAAAGTATGGAAGAATATATTTTTACTTCTAATAGTTCTGATCATCATAGGTAACTATTGACATGATCCATCAAGAGTTTTTCTGATCTTTGATACAGTACACAGCTTTCGTTTGATGCAGATCTGCTTTATGGCTCTGATATTGGTAGTTGCATTAATCCAGAAAACCATCTTCTTATTGCTGAGTTTCACAGCCGCAGTTCATGGAAATTAGGGGTTTGAGCCTGAAACATTAAGCTCTTACCCCAATATTTCCCATTTGGCTGCCATTAGGTAAACATGTGATTTGATTTTGAAATTAAATGAACGATTCCACTGTGTTAATGATTCAGTCTCTGCAGGGACAAGACAAGCAACATTCTGGGTTCCTTTCTTTATTAGTCCCTTCCAGTCATTCTAGAAAGTTCTAGAAGGTTCACTCAATTGGCACTTCCTGTTTCTCCAATTATCACCTAACCATATTTTGGTTGAAGTTTGAAAACTTTTATCACCTTCTGATTTTCTTGTAATAACAAAAGAAAGCAAAAAATTCATTTCTACTGAAATTTTCTAGGTTTTTTACATGAAATAAAACCTTATTTTTAGCTCTTCAACCATCACACCCATGTATACACATGTTTGTAACATGTGCATAGATACCATTTCAAAATGACAGAGCTTCTCCCCTCTCATTCTGTGTATTTATATAGCATCCACCATGTAAATAATTAAATATATATATATATATATATATATATATATATATATATATATATATATATCTGTAATGACCATCACATTAGTTGTGAGTGTGTTCAATTCCAATTTATCACAAATACAGTGTGTCAACCTATAACAAGTCATATCCTAAATCCATGATTCATCATCCCATATGGGTGTGCCAAATATTACAAAATCAGATTGGCATATAACAAAAGGAGCACATCTCACTACTGTCAGACCTTGGCCTTCGAATAGGATGCTAAGATGTCACAATGAAATGTCTAGTTCCAAATCACATCTACTTTAAATATACTGACTTATAATTTACTGACAATATTTGAATGTTATTTAGATTAGTGCATACTTTTTAGGCCCCATTACACCACATAATTCAAACTCAGAGAGTTCTGGCAGTCAGCTTTTTACAAGAATGGATTTACTTAATTATTGTCTAAATATGCCTATATATAAGTATAGATAAAATATTGATGATGATTAATAAATTACAAGAGTAACATATAATGATGATGATGATCATCATCAAACCTTCAATAGTATAATTTCTTAATGATAGTCATGATTAAACTTTTAATAATATGAATGTATAATGGTGATAGTGATGATCAAACATTTAGAGGTGCAAATGCATAATGATGATGGTGATGATTTAACAGAGATGAGATTGTATTGAACAACTAAATATGTTTATTAATTACATATAATAATAAATATTTACAAACAAAAAATAAAATAAATAAATATTCAGTTAACAGGAATGGTCTACTATCATTGGATGGCTTAACACAACAGAAACAAAATACCTCACTATACAGTATATACAAAATGAAATTAGATAAATCACTAAATATATACATAAAACAAAAAAAGAAAAGCAAAATGATAGATTGGTAATTCTACAATTACCCCATTAATAGAATTATTAGAATGATATTTATAGGTTGGGGTAAATATATTTATAACTATTTTTATTAAAATATATATATATATATATATATATATATATATATAAAAAATATATATATATATATATGTTACTAGATGGTGCTCTACCAATAGCTCCCAATCAAGCTTAGTTTACATAAACACTGAGAGAGATATAATTAAGCATTTTGTCTACAGTTAAGATTTTATAAGCTTAAATGTCATTCTCCATGCATAACATTGCTCTTCATCACTCTGATGATATTTAGGTATTTTATGCTACTTGGTTAAAACAACCACATACCAATTATCTATTTTGAATGTATATAAATTCATTGCTGATTGATGTACACCAGCATTTTGGAAATAGACATTTTGATGCTTACTTTTAAAATAAAATCGAATATAACTTTGCAGAAACCTACAGTACTGTTTTTACCCCAACACATTCTAATGATCATTTTATCAATCCCTATTAATTATGTTATGGCTTCAATATATATAAGAAAATGACTTAAAGAAACAATTAATTTTTAGTAATTTCATGTTTTTTTTTATTTCCAATACAACAAATGCAAGCTTGCAGAATAAATAAAGTCATTAGTTCATTCCTGCTAATTATAAATTGAAGTTTAACTTTCCAGTTTCTTTCTATTCAAATTATAAAGATTTTGATATTAATTTTAAAATATTGACATTAAATTTTAAAATACATATTCTTACTGTTTTCTTTTCTTTTTAAACGCTGAACATTTAAAAAAAAAGAATAAAAGCTTGAGTTTAAGGCCAGGTTAGCATGTAAGTCCCCCACCTTTCTGAACTATTCGTTCCTTTTCATGCAGCTTAACGAACGGTTTTCAGGGTACCGGCGTTTGTCGCAGAAACCATTGATCTACCAATCCATCTGCAGAGTGACTTTATTATTGTATTGCTGGTGCTATAGTGCATTAGTACATCCAGAGCAGCCAACTCTACCTCCCTATTTTAGTTCTTTCAGCAATTGGCTGAGATATTCTTAAAAGTCCGGTCAATCTAAGTTATTGCAGCCCTATTTAGGCTAAATAAATAAATATAAACAGATAAGAAACGTCTACTGTAAGTGTTGACCAAGGTTTAGAGTTATTATTAGTATTCAGCCACACACCAAGAGAAGTCCGCATATGTTTCACGAAAGACATGGCGTAGTGATAAGCTATTTAATTAAAAGCCTGCATGCATTGATTATATATAAATCTGTAAATAATTGTATACAAATTTTAAGATGAATAACTGCTGCGTTCGTCTTATTTAAAATGTAAATTTATTGATTAATCTTACCAAAGAATCTGTCCAAACTCTTCAGCCATTTAATGCCTGCGTGCATTTTTACATGTGTAAAATTTGAAATTATATATTTTAGATCAAACTTCTTATTGAAGAAATTAAACTTTAGTAAATTAACCTAGTCCACTCTCAGTTTCATTATTCAATCCAATTCTCATTATGTGATAGAATATGCATTATTAAAGATCTCCATTAAGTTAACTATTCGTTAGATGTGATCAATTTGTAATTTAATTATGAGTCTCATTGTTTCTCCCTGACCTATGTCACCCACGAATAAATGAGTATGCTATGTGTAATTTTAAGGTGGTCATTCGTAGGGTCTTGAGTCATGGAGTACTGGCTTACGAGTTGAAGTGTGGTCAGTCTTGGGATGTTACAGTCCTAGTCTGGTCAGCTTTGGTCTCTTGCTTGGATTCTGAATTCTGTTACGCAAATGTACAAACTTGACTGTTACAATATAAATATATTATCTTTTTGCAATATATTATCTTTTTGCAATATATTATCTCTTTGCAAAATCTTGGTGGATTCAATTTTTATCCATAGTCCTTTTATATGTTCCAATAGTCTGCAATCTTTGAAGGTCCTTCCCTAACATGTGCTCTTCCTTTTAAGCATTGTCATTCACATGCCTAGTGTGGGTGAATGGGCCTTCATATGAATGGTACAATTTGTGATACTGGAAACTTTTTTTTTAATCGATTGTAATGTGTTATTTTCCATCATTATCCAATGATTCTTCATACTTTGCTACTCAACTTTGTCTGATAAAGAATTAATGTGCAATGATACACATTTAACATGATCAAGCATATTGATTGCACTTTTGTTTTTATACACAGTCATCCTATGAGCACAATCTCCCATTTCAGCCATTACAATTGGTAATGCTTCATTTGATGATTGTCACTTAGCTTTCCAATGTCATGTTCTGGCTTTGATAGTGCATATGTATGTGGTGCAATGATTTAAAGTATATATCCAAACCATCTGCCTTTGTACTATCTTCCATGTATTCATCCATAATATGAAGGTGGAACTATAGTTAGAAATAGTGAATGCTTGCTCTGACATTTATGTAAACAAACATACGCTTGATAGTGTTTTTGGTAGAATGCCATCTATTGTCATAAATACAAGCATTAGCAAGATTTAACTTGCTTTTAGCTTTTCATAAATGTACCTTTGAGGTCTTTCTTGCAATGCTATATATTGCAGAGGCTTCTACTATGTGATGATGCTGAACTGATATCAGACCCATATAGCTATCTGGTTTGCTATGCTGAGTTTGAAGACATTATGTGTCTAAAAGATTCACGCTTGCAAGCTGAATACAAACTGTTTCATAAATGCTCAGAGTTTGTGTTTAGATCTAGTTTCTTATTTTTGTCCTTCACTGATGATAGCAAATAGCTTGAAATCATGATCTGAAGGTGGAACTAAAGTTAGAGATAGTGAATGCTTGCTCTGACATTTATGTAAACACACATACGCTTGATGGTGTTTTTGGTAGAACACCATCTATTGTCATAAATACAAGGGTTAGCAAATTTTAACTTGCTTTTTGTTTTTCATATATATATAGTTACACTCCCATCTATATGTGTATGTAAGTCATAGTAAAAATTAATAAAAGATAAGAAAAAAAACATTTATTCAAGTGGGTTAACTGTGCACTCAGTAGAAAAAAAATTACAAGTAAATATTATTAAAACTTATTAGTAAATAATATAGATTTATTTGTCCTAAAGTTTGCCCTCAATGTTAAATATATAAAAATCTTATTTGAGATCACCTTGATGGATCAATGTTGAATTTTCAGAGGAATCTTTAAATTTAATTTTATTAAAAATTATACATATTAGTTGACTATGATTCCTTTTTTAAAATACTTCAACATATGACACATATCAATTAACTGCTCCTTCATTTAAATTGCAGGTGATTAAATTTGATAATGAATCTTGAACACCCAATAGAAAATTACAATATACAAACTTTCAAATATCAATAACTATATCAAAATAAATAATAATCATGTGAATAAAACAAAATTTATTTATCTTGAGGAAAACAAGCATTTTGTCTAAAGTTAAGAGTTATAAACTTAAATGTCAATTTCATTGCATTCTGTTGATGTTTAGCTATTTTCTGCTACTAAGTTAAAACATACATATACCAATTATTTCTTTTGAACATATATAAATCCATTGAAGATTGATATACACCAGCATTTTGTAAATAGACATTTTGATGGTTACTTTGGAAATGACATCAAAGATAACTTTGGAGATGTCTACAGTACTGTTTTTACCCCCAACACATTGTAATGAACTTTTTATCAATCCCTATTATGTTGTGGTTTTAATATATATATATATATATATATATATATATATATATATATATAAAGCCATATTATATATATATATATATATATATATAAGTAAATGGCTTAAAAACAATTAATTTTTAGTATTTTCCCATTACTTTTTTCTTATTTCCAAAACAACAAATTCAAAGTTGTAGAATAAAAAGTCATTAGTTCATTCCTGCTAATTATAAATTGAAGTTTAACTTTCCAGTTTCTTTCTATTCAAATTATAAAGATTTTGATATTAATTTTAAAATATTGACATTAAATTTTAAAATACATACATATTCTTACTGTTTTCTTTCCTTTTTAAATGCTGAAAATTAAAAAAAAAAGAATAAAAGAATTTTTTATGCGCTGACAGTTCTGCTGTTAGACCACAACTGAAAAATGCTAGATTATTTTTTCATGATAGCTAAATCCTATCATTACAACTTAATAAAAAAATTATAAAACATTATTATTATTATTATTATTATTATTATTATTATTATTATTATTATTATTATTATTATTATTATTATTATTATTATTATTATTATTATTATTATTATTATTATTATTATTATTATTATTATATTTAATCTTCATTATTAAAATTTGATCACTTAGCAACAATTTTGACCTCATATAAATTTTGACCTTTGATTATGTCTGTTCTAAAACTTACTTAATTATTATTTTAGTTAATAATATTAAATAAAAAATAAATAATAATTTCTACAAATAGACACACATATTACTTTATATGTATGTTTATATATGTATATACTTCATTTGTATAAGCAGGTATGTAAAATATTCTATTTGCCTACCACCTTGTCTGAATTCAAACTTTGTGAAAAGACTGGACAGGTGTGAAGGTTGGTTGTAAGCCATCTCTTACAACACCCCTTTCCTAAACAAAGTTACAATTTTAAACTGAATTTTAAATTTCAACACTTACAAGTATGTTAAGAATGCATTAATATTTTGGGTTTGTTGAAGGGTTGCTACATCAATTTTGTTACTTTCTAACAGTTTTTTACATTTTAACTGCTGGTTTTGAGAAGTTAAAATAGTGTGCTAGATTTAGAGCTTTGATGGTTTTATAATTGATGAGTAACCATGAATGTCCTGTTACAGAAGACACATGAAATTATTTATTTGCTAACCTTCTCCATGCAACTTTGACGCATATTTCACTTTGAAGGTCTAGCCAAATATCATAACATATCTGTTTAAATTAGCCTCTAGGTATTTCCACAATTGTATCTCAGTGTTAGTTGTGAAATACTCCAATCAAACTTAATATCCCTAACCTTATGTTTATACACATATACATATTTTTTATTATTATACATGGCACTTGCTATTTTTACAAACTTTATCCATTTGTTTTGTTATATATCTCAGCGATGTTAAAAATTTCCTGATAGCTTCATGAATTCTTATTAACATCCAAAATAAGGCTTTAAGATACGAGCATTATACATGCCTTGGACAATTCCTCTTTGGTTTATCCAAAATGCATTGGGACCTGATTTCTTGATGATGATATATGGTCCCTCATATGTATTACTAAACTTATGATACCTTATTTTCTTGTAGTTTACTAAGATGTGAAATTTTTTTAGCACTCTGTCTCCAATTCTGAATTCATGTTTATACATTCTTACATTCTGATTTCTATGATTTGCTTTCATAGTAAGTCATGTTTGAGCTTTTACTATATCCTTTTTAATCTCTAATTTAGTAGCTATAGAATTGACTACAATATCTATGACTATTTGATGCATTCCATATTAGAATACTAAATAACTCTATATATCAGACTCAGACTTCTGTTTGCTTGCAACTTATAAGTGGCTCAGTGGGTTAACATTCTACATATAGGGGAATAATAATAAACTAAGATTTAATGCAATGAATGGGTGTCTTCATTTATGACATGTCATTGGGCAGGTCTTTTCTTTGTCAGTATCTGTATCATTGTCCAATTTTTCCATGTACATATAAATATATTATCTTTTTGCAATATGTTATTTTTTGCAATATATTATCTTTTTGCAAACCTTAGTGAATTCAATTTTTATCCATAATTCTCTTATGTGTTCCAATAGTCTGCAATCTTTGAAGGTTCTTCCCTAACATGTGCTTTTCCTTTTAAGCATTGTCATTTACATGCTTAATGTGGGTGAATGGGC
>JAQFVV010014482.1:0-35332 GCA_028023455.1 Epiperipatus broadwayi
TATTGTAACAAACGGGTTCGAATACACGCATATGTAAATATGACATAATTGATAGTGTTAATGTAGGGACCATGTATAAACAAATAAATAAAAGAATATATGTAAACGGTCATTTGAACCCGGTTACAAGTAATGTAGATATAGCGTATGTGTGAGTATAAAAATACGTAGTTAGTATCGGAGGGGTTGCGATCACTTATATATGTAGAGCTGTATAAAGCGCAATTAATTATTCTTAGATAGATTTTATTCACATAGTTTTTTTTTGAGTTTATTAATAATTTTGGTAACACGTGTTTTCTTTTGTTGAGTCACCTTGTGAACATGTGAGAACTGAAATAGGATGAGTGAATTGCTGTAGGCAGTTTGGTAATAACTGGCACCGGGAAGGCGGAAAACTGGTCTGTGGATATAGTTTTTTTTGTGTTGAAGAACAATGGAAGGACTGGTCAGCGGCGTAGGAATATGCAGAAAGATTTTGAAGAGTTAAAGGTGAATACAAAAGAACTTTTTTTTGTCTTGCGCTCGAGTGGAGAAAAAGAAGAAAAAAAGGGAGAAGCGGCTTGAATCCTAAGAAGGAGGACGCAAAGATTTTCTTAAGAAGTTTTAATATTTTTTTGTCAGAAAATGTCGGGGTAATTGGATTGTGCGCTAGTCGTTACTCGACTCCGAGGATACTCGTCATGAATTCACCTGAACGGATTTGCGAACTGTCATAATAAATCAAGAGATTTTGTTCCATCGAGGAAATGTTGACCAAAATCGTTCGAGATTTAGACCTTTGCGAAGGAGTACACCAACTACTCCACCTCTGAAACCTGTCGCTGGACCTAACAACCATTGGAACTGTTTGCCTTCCGTGAGATCCACCAGATTAAGTTCATGGCCAGACGTCAATACAGACTTGTTTAATCGAATGAGTCCAGGTAAAGTGACACGTCACCAACTATTTCTATATATGTATCTCAATAAAGAATTCGTGTTACCTCAGTTAATTGCTATATTAAAATTTTATATTTAAAGTTAGATATATGACTATATTAATCATACCGCTCACATATATATGTATTTGCATTATTTGATGTGTGGATGAATGAGCGTGATATATGTGTGTGTATGATAATGGATGGCCTGCATAGCAATCATATATGTAGGTCCGAATGAGATTTATTGGGAGGGTATATGATCAAGTAGAATAAATCCCATCAGACCTGGGTTAGATTAAGGATTTCGAGCTTTAAGCTATCGCAAAATAAATATATGCGTAGGACAGTGTGGGTTAATTTATAGCCTTGTTCTCTAGATAGACAGATGTCCCCAACCTTGAGATTGAGCTAGTTCGGTGCGTCACCACATCAGATAGATATCAGAACCTATATATATATGTTTTCGAGGAGGTAATTCCTACCTACTGGTAAGATTGGCGCGTGAGATGGGTTCAAACCATGCTCATAAATACCTCTCGTCGAAGCTTCGGGTGAGAGTCCATAATGGAGGAATATAGATATGTCGGTGGGTGTTATAATATATATATATATTGTGCCATTACAATTTAGTCACTAGCCAAATTTATAGTAATGTGCATGTAGAAAAGGTCAAACAAAATCATCATCACAATTTTATATAACCATAAAGGAAGTTGTAGGGCATACAAGTTTAAACCCTACAAGGTCCAGTTCTAAAAGCTTTAGACAGAGAATAGGTCAACAATTATATGCTTTACTTGTTTGTGTGTTGATAGAAAGGTAATACACACATTTAAACTATTTAATATTTAAATTTTCTGTTAAAAAGCAAAGTTATAATGCATACATATAGGCAATGTATGTGTAAATTATTTATTTGTTTTATATTTCAAATATTAAACATTTTAATTTTCTTTAAAACTAACCTATGCTTGATCAATTCTAACATTTTTTTCTATACTTTTATTTTGCTTTTCTTTAATTATAAGTGGGATTTAAAAGTTACAGATTTAATTAAATAATTGGGTTATAATTACTAAGCTAGCAATTATAGTATTTAAGGTTAGTTTATGAATGATTTGAAAGAATGCAGGATGTGTGTACATTACATACAAAATTTTACATTTCCTAAATATTGAAAGAAAAGGAAGTATTAAATCTGTTAAATTATTTTTTTTGTACAATTGTTTGTTAAAAGAGGAAATCTCTTTAATCAGATATCAATCTTTGTAGCAATTTTTTTTTGTAAATGATTGTTTCACTTTGGGAGCTTATAATGGGTGAGAACTCTAAAAATTGAATTTGTCTTATCTCAAGATCTAAAGAAGGAAGCTCAAAGATTTGAAGTGTTACCTGGATGTTAAAAAGAAAAAAAAACAAAAGAAAGGAAATAAGAATTGAGTCTATTTTTTTTTTAAAACAAAAGTGTCTGGAAAAAGGATTAAACTTTTCAGTTGAAAAATACTTTGGTTGAAAATAAATTAGAGATCTAATTAAAACAAATTTGTCCAAAAATAGCAAGTGATGCTATCTCTGATTGGTTAAGGTAGCTAAAAATTGGATATAAAAAGCTGTTTTATTAAATGAGGCGTATATATTTCATTAAGTGTAGTCTTGGTTAAGTGTGATTATTCATCATCATCAATGGATGAATATTAGTTATTTAAGATATAAGTAAATATGCTAAAATTAAGCAATAATTATGAATTTCGTTATAAAAATTAGTTTTATGTTTAGGCTTAGTCCTAGAGCTGTAGTTGAAACCCTTGTCATTATCGTTATTACTATCATCATCATCATCGTCATCAACGTTTTAATTAATGAGCTGTTTAACTGTTTAAAGGCCATAAATAAATATTGATTTTATAATATTTAGTGATTTCTTAGTATTATTATAACCACATCCCATCATCTATTTCATGCAAGGATGAGTGAATTGCCATCCTAAATTAGTTATGTATAATCTGAGCTAGTGAACTTATAAAAATATTGAAACACATTTGTTATGTTAAGATCTGAGAAATGATTTATGTCTAATATACTCCACTTTGGTTTAAAGATGTTTTACTTTTACCTAACTATTAGTGCTTATAGTGATATGGCTCAAAAAGCAAAATCTTCCATTTTATTATAAATAAAGTACCAAGAAGGGATTCAAACCCGGTACATGTGAAAGGTTATTGGATATAACCGTGTCTAGATTCAGATAATCTAGTGGCGCCCTGCTAGACCATATTTACTTAGTATTTGTTTAAACATGCACTTAACATCAAACCAAGAAATGAAAGTGGGTAAGATTACTGTTTGTATACCTGAGTTATATTTTATTGAATTACTAGTGTACTCACTTCACGTGATTTCATATAATACTGGTTATTAATAATTTGATCAACCTTTAATTCTTGATATTTGAACCTTTACTTATGATCATTCAATGGACTACTCAGGTATGGTAATATCTATCTTTTTTTTGATATTTGAACTACTTTTATTAGGTTACAACCTGAAAAAGAGAGTCTATAGAATGATGGGAGATGTGTGGTTAAAAATAGAGAAATTTTTTAGTAAAATTTTTTTTTTTCAGTAAAAAATTTTTTTTTTGTCTTACAAAATTTTCTTGGCCATACAGTCTTATTTTAGATTTGTATATGATGATGTTTAATATGATTTAATTTTTCATTGATGATGATAAAATGGGTACAGCCATAAAACAGCTTGTTTTTTTTTTTTTTTTTATCAATTTTGAAAATAGAGATGAATATCACAACTTAAGACAAAGGTGAAATAAATAATAGATTTTTTTTTGTGGAACATTAAAATAATTTATTGCCAGATAGGATAGGCATAGTAATAGTGATGAATTATGGAATAGTAGTCTCATGTGTGTTTGGGGAGTTCATTTTGTAAAAAAGTCTATGATTTTAGAGGTTGATTGGATGGTTGATCGTTGGAGTTTGGTTGGTTAGATTGCAGTTTTGATGATGAGTGAGGAGTTTTGTCATTGCCTTGAGAATGCTATGTATTTCGTGTAACTTATGAATGATCAAACCCATTCACTGCTCCAACCCAATTTATATGTTATCTTTATTTTATCATGAAGCAGTTAACAGCAGACCTGCCATGATATCAGCCTATAAGTCTCCAAGAGAGAGAGCATGGCATAGTTTTCCAATCCAGTTATATGTTATTCTTATGTTATCATGAAGCAGTTAACAGTAGTCCTGCCATGATATCAGCCTATAAGTCTCCAAGAGAGAGAGCAAGGTTTCGTTTTTGTAGTCTATAATAAGCAGGGCATTCCTTGATACTTGCCACATAAGACTCCAAGAGAGAGAGCAAGGCATAGTTTATCTATCTTAGCCCCTAAGACTTAATAGTTCTTTTATTGCAACAGAGTTTGCTTCATTCAATCAAGGGTTGTGGTAGTTAATAGTGATCGAATTGGGATGATTTTCTGAGTGCTCGTGATGCATTGTGTGATTATAGTGCTGTGACTGAATTCTTTTATTTATCTCAAGATTGTGAACTGCTAGTCATTCTGTGGACTGTCAATATCTGTCGGATTTCTGGGAGAATGGATGAATGTATAATTTGGGCTATTACAGACAGACATGCACTATATAGATTATTGTTGTGTAGTTCATTAAATAAGGATATTAACAATTTTTTTTGTTGTATTTGTAATGCATAATAAGGTGAAAATCAAATCAGTCAGTTGGTCAGAATAGGTGTCAGACAGGGAGAAGATGTGTGGATTTCTGATGGTCAGGGAAGTACAGATGGGATATATATAGTTTTATAACATGAGTGAACTAAATTATAGTATGGAAGAGGTTATGGAAGAGGAAGGTGCCCCAATACCAGGAATCAGTGATCGTTTTCATACTGAAGAAGAGGATGGGGAGGTTTTCTTAAAAACACAAAAGGAAAGAGAGGAAGTAGAGGAAGATGCCTTTAATGTTAGTAGCAGTAATACGGCCTCAAGTGTGGGAGTAGATGAGGAGTCAGAAGTGGGCCAGGCTCAAATAGCAAAGATGGCACCATCAGACATGGACATGATAATGCAGATGCTCAGAAGTATGAGAGAAGATAGTAAGCAAAGTACGGTAAATCTAGAACAAAAGATAGAGAGTCTAAGAGAAGATAGTAAGCAAAGTATAGAAAATCTAAGAGAAGATAGTAAGCAAAGTATAGAAAATCTAAGAGAAGATAGTAAGCACAGTATAATAAGTATAGAGAGTCTAAGAGAAGATAGTAAGCACAGTATAATAAGCATAGAGAGTCTAAGAGAAGATAATAAGAAAAGTATGGAAAGTCTAGGTCAAAGGATATGTCAATCCATAGAGAGCATAATAGAAGGTAGTCAAAGATCACTAGTGTTAAAAGATAAGCTAGATTGTCAGACTACTGATAATAGAGAAAGGAGCGAGAGATTAGAGGAAGAAATAGGTAAATCAGCTAATATACTGATAGAGGAGAGTAGATCACAAGAAGTGGAAAGGCCAATAGTAGCCATAAAATCTAATCTCTCAGTAAAAAGAATACATGAGGTGATGGACAGAGAGCAGATTGGGATAGATCATGAAGTGAAAAGAAGGAAAAGAGAGTTGGAGGAAAAACTTCATGCATCCGATAAGATGATTGACTTAAGAGAGGCAATAATGGAGATGAAACCAGTTATTTTAGAAAGAGAGCAAAAGTTTCAACAGTCTGTAGTTCTCAATCTAGTAACAAACCAGCATGTGTGGTTTCAAAAATCTGTCTTCTTAAATAGATTGGAGATACCTTATATATGGTATAGAGAGGCAATCTCTCTGAAAAATGTAAATGTCCAGTGTGTATCAGACAGAGAATCAATTTCTCTGAAAAATTTAAATGCTCTGTTAAATTTAAGTGTGCCTTATATTTGGTACAAAGAGTCAACATTTTTAGAGAGTTTAAAAATGAATTATATATGGCACAGAGAATCAATCTCTCTGGAAGATTTAAGGAGGAATTATATATGGCACAGAGAATCAATCTCTCTGGAAGATTTAAGAATGAATTATATCTGGTACAGAGAGTCAATCTCTCTGAAGAGTTTTAATGTCCATTATACATGGTACAAAGAAAATATCTCTCTGAAAAATGTAAATGCTCTGGAAATTTTAAATGTGCCTTATATATGGTACAAAGAGTCAACATTTTTAGAAAGTTTAAAAATAAATTATACATGGCACAGAGAATCGACCTCTCTGGAAGACGTAATGAATTATCTCTGGTACAGAGAGTCAATCTCTCTGAAGAGTTTAAATGTCCATTATATATGGGACAGAGAATCTATCTCTCTGAAAAATGTAAATGCTCTAGAAAACTTCAAAGTGCCTTATGTATGGTACAGGGAGTCAATCTTTCTAGAAAGTTTAAAAATAAAGTATGTATGGTATAGAGAATCAATCTCTCTGAAAAACTTCAAGACATATTACATAAGGTACCAAGAGTCCATATTTCTAAATGGAGTTCGTAAGAGGAGCTTATGTAAAATAAATCCTCCGGATATATTTTATAAATATCCAGTCAAGATGAAAAATGGAAATATTAAAAAGGGACTGGATGTACAAGTGCATTTTTATGCAGACCACAATATGGTTTGAAAAGAAAAAGCCATTCCAAATTATCAAGAAAATAGGAGAAAATGCCTTTATGCTTGCTGCTCTTGATGGGAATAAGGGGACCTATAATGCTAGGAGTTTGATCCCTTATACTTCAGCACAATAGCCTGGCAAAGATCTCCAAATAAATTATTTTTAGGTTTTTTTTTTTTTTTTAATGAAAAATATATTTAGCAGTAGTTAATTTTTTATATATATTATAAGTGTTTATTATTATTAGTGTATTTATTAGTTAAGATTTTTTTTTAAAAAATATAGTTAAAACAAAAGTGCTGATGATTTTATCCGAAGGGGGAGAAAGTTGTGCCATTACAATTTGGTCACTAGCCAAATTTATAGTAATGTGCATGTAGAAAAGGTCAAACAAAATCATCATCACAATTTTATATAACCATAAAGGAAGTTGTAGGGCATACAAGTTTAAACCCTACAAGGTCCAGTTCTAAAAGCTTTAGACAGAGAATGGGTCAACAATTACATGCTTTACTTGTTTGTGTGTTGATAGAAAGGTAATACACACATTTAAACTATTTAATATTTAAATTTTCTGTTAAAAAGCAAAGTTATAATGCATACATATAGGCAATGTATGTGTAAATTATTTATTTGTTTTATATTTCAAATATTAAACATTTTAATTTTCTTTAAAACTAACCTATGCTTGATCAATTCTAACATTTTTTTCTATACTTTTATTTTGCTTTTTCTTTAATTATAAGTGGGATTTAAAAGTTACAGATTTAATTAAATAATTGGGTTATAATTACTAAGCTAGCAATTATAGTATTTAAGGTTAGTTTATGAATGATTTGAAAGAATGCAGGATGTGTGTACATTACATACAAAATTTTACATTTCCTAAATATTGAAAGAAAAGGAAGTATTAAATCTGTTAAATTATTTTTTTTGTACAATTGTTTGTTAAAAGAGAAAATCTCTTTAATCAGATATCAATCTTTGTAGCAATTTTTTTTTTTGTAAATGATTGTTTCACTTTGGGAGCTTATAATGGGTGAGAACTCTAAAAATTGAATTTGTCTTATCTCAAGATCTAAAGAAGGAAGCTCAAAGATTTGAAGTGTTACCTGGATGTTAAAAAAAAAAAACAAAAGAAAGGAAATAAGGATTGAGTCTATTTTTTTTTTAAAACAAAAGTGTCTGGAAAAAGGATTAAACTTTTCAGTTGAAAAATACTTTGGTTGAAAATAAATTAGAGATCTAATTAAAACAAATTTGTCCAAAAATAGCAAGTGATGCTATCTCTGATTGGTTAAGGTAGCTAAAAATTGGATATAAAAAGCTGTTTTATTAAATGAGGCGTCGTGTATTTCATTAAGTGTAGTCTTGGTTAAGTGTGATTATTCATCATCATCAATGGATGAATATTAGTTATTTAAGATATAAGTAAATATGCTAAAATTAAGCAATAATTATGAATTTCGTTATAAAATTTAGTTTTATGTTTAGGCGGAGTCCTAGAGCTGTAGTTGAAACCCTTGTCATTATCGTTATTACTTCATCATCATCATCATCGTCATCAACGTTTTAATTAATGAGCTGTTTAACTGTTTAAAGGCCATAAATAAATATTGATTTTATAATATTTAGTGATTTCTTAGTATTATTATAACCACATCCCATCATCTATTTCATGCAAGGATGAGTGAATTGCCATCCTAAATTAGTTATATATAATCTGAGCTAGTGAACTTATAAAAATATTGAAGACACATTTGTTATGTTTAAGATCTGAGGAACATGATTTATGTCTAATATACTCCACTTTGGTTTAAAGATGTTTTACTTTACCTAACTATTAGTGCTTATAGTGATATGGCTCAAAAAAGCAAAATCTTCCATTTTATTATAAATAAAGTACCAAGAAGGGATTCAAACCCGGTACATGTGAAAGGTTATTGGATATAACCGTATCTAGATTCACATAATCTAGTGGCGCCCTGCTAGACCATATTTACTTAGTATTTGTTTAAACATGCACTTAACATCAAACCAAGAAATGAAAGTGGGTAAGATTACTGTTTGTATACCTGAGTTATATTTTATTGAATTACTAGTGTACTCCCTTCACGTGATTTCATATAATACTGGTTATTAATAATTTGATCAACCATCTTAATTCTTGATATTTGAACCTTTACTTATGATCATTCAATGGAACAAGAATTATTGTTTGCTCATAGCAATTACATATTTCTATGATCAATGGTATATGTTTTTAAGTTGTTTTTTCTGATTGATTTTCATCATCTGTAACTTTTTCTTAAATATATAGATAATTTGATATTTTTTGTTAAATACAATATATCAAAAACAAGCACACTGTAATGAGATCTAAAAGTAAAAAGCTGTCTATTTAATCACTATAAAAAGTTATCAAACATGGCAGCTAGAGGGCAGGTTAATTATTATTTAAAATAGACTTGGTAAATTTCACGATATTATATTTATTTATAATTAAGATATTATTTATCATTACATATGTCACATGCATATATTTAGTATAGAACAGGAGTGGCCAAACTTTTAGACATTGTGGGTGACTTTTTTGGTGAAAGCGTAACTGAAAGTGACTATAATTTTTTCAGGCCTTTGAACCGGAAACCAGAAAGAAAAACGTTATTTTTTCCAGAATGAAAATTGGAATAGAAAAAAATAATGGTTCAAAGTTCTGGTTTATTTAGAATATACTTACAAATTGGTGGGGGTTTTTATAAGGGCTTCTTAGGTGTTCACAAATATTGGTAATATTTTGAGATGCTTATGAACTGATGTTTTTTTTTATTGAAGACATTTTATTATGACTACTATCAAATTATGTCAGCTCCCTCTAGTATGTACAATTTGTCCATGTTGCATTATAAAATATTTATTAAATTACAATTATTAAATTATCTATAAATAATTATTTCCTAGAGCTGGTCCTGAATTTTAAAAAAACTCAAGAAAATATAGAGAAAAAAAAATATTGTTTTAGAATTGTATTTAATTCTTTTCAGCTTCTTCCAACCTAGAGTTTATTTCTAAGATCAACAATAATAACAGGTACTATTTCAAATTTAACTATTTTTAAATTAGAATAATTCTGAATTTTTCCTTTTTTATTTTTTATTATTTTTTGTTATATCTGCACTTACAACTGTGCCAATGTTATAACTGCAAGTCATACTGTGCGGTCAGCAAATATCGTTATACAATTCCCACACTGTTCTTTTCCAACGAGTGCTCTCCAATGAATCGGTCTGCAATGAAGGCTCTCCAACAAATTGTTCTGCAATAAATGCTTTCCAATGAATTGGACTGCAACGAATGCTCTCCAATGAATTGGTCTGCAATCTCTCCACTGAATTGGTCTGCAACGAATGCTCTCCAACGAATTGGTCTGCAACAAAGCTCTCCAATGAATTGGTCTGCAATGAAGCTCTCCAAAAAATGCTCTATTCCTGCAACTAATGCTCTGCTCTGCAATGAATGCTTCTACTCTGCAACTAATGCTCTGCTCTGCAATGAATGCTTCTACTCTGCAACTAATGCTCTGCTTTGCAACTAATGCTCTTCTCTGCAACTAATGCTTCTAAATATCTCCGCTTCAGTCTCCCCATCTCTGTGGGCTCTTTCAGCTACACCCGTGGACTACATTTCCACTGGGCTCTGGTCATTAACCACCAGCACTGACACGAGATATCTCCACTGGTGTTAAACTGACGTCTACTCTAATACTGCTTGACTCAAACTGCTTGACTGCTCTCTACTGCTCTCTATGTTACACTGCTAGATGTTACCCAGTCTTCTTATAGCTCTCTGACAACTGCAACGATCAATCAATGCACTGACCAATAAGGTAACATCTCTTATCTAGAAACATTTGCAATTAGCAAATATTTCTAGGAATTGTCAATCGCCATTATGTCAATGCACTAATTAAATTCCTCAGCTATCAGAGCGCGATCTAAAAACAGCCTTACGAATAAATTCTAGTTTTTTCTGGAGTGCACAAAGATGTCTGCCATTTTACAAAACACTACACACCTCCCTCCACTCCAGAAAAACCCTTGTTGCTATTCCTACTTTCCTGTAATTTCACTAAGAAATGTACGATTTAACTCTGCTGCCAAAATTTTTTCACCAGTGACCTTCAATGGTGACTGTGCAAATGTTATATCTGCACTTACAACTGTGCCAATGTTATAAAATTCCCATGCTGTTCTTTTCCAACGAGTGCTCTCCAATGAATCGGTCTGCAACAAATGCTCTCCAACAAATTGGTCTGCAATGAATGCTCTCCAACGAATTGGTCTGCAATCTCTCTGCTGAATTGGTCTGCAATGAATGCTCTCCAATGAATTGGTCTGCAATGAAGCTCTCCAACGAATTGGTCTGCAACGAAGCTCTCCAACGAATGCTCTATTCCTGCAACTAATGCTCTGCTCTGCAATGAATGCTTCTACTCTGCAACTAATGCTCTCTGCTCTGCAATGAATGCTTCTACTCTGCAACTAATGCTCTGCTCTGCAACTAATGCTTCTAAATATCTCTGATGTGGTCTCCCCATCTTTGTGGGCTCTTTCAGCTACACCCATGGACTACATTTCCACTGGGTGCTGGTCATTAACCGCCAGCACTGACACGAGATATCTCCACTGGTGTTAAACCGACGTCTACTCTAATACTGCTTGACTCAAACTGCTTGACTGCTCTCTACTGCTCTCTATGTTACACTGCTAGATGTTACCCAGTCTTCTTATCACTCTCTGACAACTGCAACGATCAATCAATGCACTGACCAATAAGGTAACATCTTTTATCTAGAAACATTTGTAATTAGCAAATATTTCTAGGAATTGTCGAGCGCCATTACGTCAATGCACTAATTAAATTCCTCAGCTATCGGAGCGCGATCTAAAAACAGCCTTATAAATAAATTCTAGTTTTTTCTGGAGTGCACAAACATGTCTGCCATTTTACAAAACACTACATTTTTATATTCAAATCAGCTCTGAATTTATCACTATAATTTATTAATGTTTATGTCAGCTTCACGGTCGACATCTTGGCCACCCCTGGTATAGAGTATTAGAAATGAGTGAAATATTTTTGTCCTATCAATTTAATATAGTTCTTTAAAAATCATTTTATATTAAAATATATAGGATGATTTAAGTTTACTCGCTGACTGTTATTGTTCCAGATAACTGTAAATAAATAGATGTAAATTGTTCCATTTTCTTACTGTAAAAAGTTTTGAACATAGCAGCTAGAGGGCAGTTTAATATTTATTTAAAATAGACTTGATAAATTTTATATTATTTATTCATTTACATGTGATCTGAATGACTTTATAGTATAATAACTAGTACCCTTATTTATTATACTTATAACATCAGATTTGAATTCAGACAAAATTTGATAATTTTTTTTTGACAGCTGAGAAATGTTAAATTTTCAGAAATTTTTTAATGCAGGAAGGCTATATTGAGCTTTACTAAAACCAATTATTGGTCAGTAAGTGAATTCTAACAGGTATATAAAAAAAGGAATGCAAAAATTTTCACTTTCCATCTGCAGTATACTCTAGTAAATAACCTTTTTTACACTATTTTTTGGTGATGTATCTGAAAAAAATTATCCTGCAGTAGAAAGAGTAGTATGTTATTCTACCATACATGTTAACTAATCATTTTTAAAATCCAGTCTACTGAACATAAAGATTCTCCTGACATTGGAATTGTGATCACAAATTGTAAAAAATACAATTTTCAATGATAATTTTATCTTTTATTTAATCTTTAATAAAAATTGTTTAAGCGTTAAACATTATACATATATTTGGAAAGATTTTTTTAAAAAACATTTTTGATTTAACATTTTTACTATAGGTGGAACTTTAACGTTTTTTTTTTTCCAAATTAGTGATTACCCTTCCAACTGTCTTTCTTCCTTTTATTACCCAGTAGATGATTTGGTAATCAAGTTGAAATGTCGGTATATTTACATTTAAATATTTTAACACGGATGAACCTGAAAAATATATCTTTTATATATACTGAACCATCATGAAAGGAAAACTGAACTAAAGACTATAACTAACTAGTATGTAACTATGATAAACTACAGTCAAATTACATTAACAATGACTATCAAGACAATTAATATTAAGACCAGCTCAAGATACATCACTAACATATATTATCTAATGAAAATGTTTTCTAATAATTACCTATAAGAAACATTAAATTAAAATATAATAATATTTATATTCTTAATAAATATTTAGGGTTCCAACTAGAATACTCAACTCATTTGTTTACTAATAAATTTAATTTATGATTAGCTCATTATTATAAATAAAATATGGTTCGATTAAAAATAACAAATACAATTATAAAAATTCTTGACATGAGACATTCAACAAGGTACAATGGCTTAACAAACATTGAAGATACATCCCTAAAGATATATTCTCGATAGCATAAGAATATTACTCCATTAAATTCACATAACAAAACAACTATGTAATACTCTCATATCTTTAAACACACATATAATAATAATCCTAACATAAGATTTATAACGTTATTATCAAAATAATAATAAATTAATTACTACTCCTTTAATAAAATACTAATTGAAAATTAAACATCAACTGATAATTCTTATTCATTATCTTTTAATACAAATTTTACAATTCTTTTAAAAGTAGCAGATTCATTTCTAACACTAATACTAAAATAAATTAATTAAGACCCTGTAGTTAAATATGATGAGGGATTTTACATAATATATAACTACCCTTACAAAAATTACAATAAAAAAGAACTAAAATACCTGAATGACTCTTAACATTAAATCTATTTGAATATTAATGTTTAACAATAAAACATTAAGATTCTGAGAAAACATTGTACAAACTTTTATTTATTCAAGTGACATTCATAAAATGTAATATATTTTAGGATGTAGTGGCAATGTTAAATATCTTAAATATTTTAAAATAACCACCAATGATTATAATTTATAATAATAATAATAATAATAATAATAATAATAATAAGAAGAAGAAGAAGAAGAAGAAGAAGAAGAAGAAGAAGAAGAAGAAGAAGAAGAAGAAGAAGAAGAAGAAGAAGAAGAAGAAGAAGAAGAAGAAGAAGAAGAAGAAGAAGAAGAAGAAGAAGAAGAAGAAGAAGAAGAAGAAGAAGAAGAAGAAGAAGAAGAAGAAGAAGAAGAAGAAGAAGAAGAAGAAGAAGAAGAAGAAGAAGAAGAAGAAGAAGAAGAAGAAGAAGAAGAAGAAGAAGAAGAAGAAGAAGAAGAAGAAGAAGAAGAAGAAGAAGAAGAAGAAGAAGAAGAAGAAGAAGAAGAAGAAGAAGAAGAAGAAGAAGAAGAAGAAGAAGAAGAAGAAGAAGAAGAAGAAGAAGAAGAAGAAGAAGAAGAAGAAGAAGAAGAAGAAGAAGAAGAAGAAGAAGAAGAAGAAGAAGAAGAAGAAGAAGAAGATGACGACACAGCCATTGAGGACAATTTCAAAATAGCTGCCATAGATATATCTGAACTCTATGGAGCAATAAATAGAAAAGGTTCAATTAGAATAATTAAAGAAGAGCTTCAAAATAATCACTGTCCTGAACAAAAGATAGAATTTATTATTGACTTTATGGAATGGTTAGATGAGAATATACTGGCGACGTTTGAATATAAATGATATAGGATGAATAATGGATGGCCCATGGGACTCCCCATGAGTGGCATTGTATCTAGTATTGTTATCGGTTATTTTGAAAAACAGGTTATATCAAAGTTCCAAGAACAAGTACATGGAATAATTTATTGTAGGTATGTAGATGACATATTTATCGCAGCACCTAAAATAATAATAACAGCCATTCTGGATGAAATGCAGGCACATACTAACTTGATATTTAACTGCACTGAAGAGAATGAGTTGAATACAATTACTTACTTGGACTTAATAATTAAGAGAAGGCACAGATGTTTTAATTACAATATGAAAGTAAAACCACTAAACATTAGAGGATACATCCATAGTAACTCCAAAACTCCCAAAGCCCACAAATTGGCAGGGCTTTCTGCCTTCTTGTTCAGGAATTACCATTTATACAAATATGAAGAGGATAGCAGGATAAATATTAACAAGTATATTAGTGATCTAATGAAGGTTGGTTACATATTTGTAACCATCAATAAAAGAATCAAAACATTTTATGAAAACATAAATAAACCAAGAAAGAACAAAAAACAACTTATATGTCTGCCATACATACCTAATATTGCAAAAGAACTAGTCAAAAAATTACAGAATGAATTCACAGTAGGTTTTCGAACCCATCCTAACACTAATAGAATTATTAACAACTCTAAGGATAAGATTGATATCAAACTACTCCACATGTGGTGTACAAAATGACATGTCCTCAGGATAACTGTGGAGCAGTATACTACAGTGAGACCTGGGCCACTATGAACAATAGAGTAGCTCATCACAAATACTTATACAAAAGAGTATTAAACAGAAATGAGGGCAGCTCAGTATTTGTGGACCACCAAAAAGAAGCTAATCATGAATTTGAACCTGCATGTGCTGAAATAGTTTCCACTGAGAGATATGACATCAAAAGGAAGGTGAAAGAAGCATGGATATAGCAAGAGACTTGAAGGCAATAAACAGAAAGGATACATGCTTTTCTATATCAAAGAGATGGACAATATAAATGAGCTTGCATAGATTTGCACAAATTATTAGATTTGGAGGCTATGAATATGGAGTCGAATGCTCTGAAAGCGCTTAGCCTTAAGAAATATTAGTGTAATTTTTTATGAATTTAATTTCACTATATACGTCAAGCATATTAAATCTTACATAATTATTAATAGTGAAGAAAAAATCTGAAATTACAATAATAATAATAATAATAATAATAATAATAATAATAATAATAGTAATAATAATAATAATAATAATAATAATAATAATAATAATAATAATAATAATAATAATAATAATAATAATAATAATAATATGATTATACACTCTATTACTCAGTCAAGTGTAATAGTAATAATATTCTAAGGAATTTTTATGAATCATGTGTAAAGAAATAATGTTTAAACCATCAATCTCTTATGGATCATGCATGTGGAATGAAAAAATCAAAGAATGACACACAGACAAATCAAAACTCCAACAACATAGTAATTAAAAAACATTAACAATTTTATTATATTTAAACAACATTATAACTGTTATACAATAAATTACACAATTAAAAAAATATATTTACAAACAGTAATATAAAAATCAGCATTATTTAAAATTAAAATATTTATGCAACAAATGTTACAAGTAAATAAAAATAAGCTAGTCTTCATTTTGACTATCTAAAATATAAAATATTACAAAACAGGGATAATGTATTATCCTTAGTTAATAAAACAATAATATTGTATTGTTTTGTGGTGGGAAATAATTACAATAAATATCCTAATTTCTAAAAACTTAATGCTACATTTGTTATATTTTATAAATAAATTTATTGCTATGTAATTATGAAATATGAGTTTAGATCTAAAATATCTCAAACTAAACTCAACACAAAGTAAAAAAATATATTTTAAATTATTAAAATATTTCCTTTGCAATTCAGCAAAGTATCATCTTAATATTTTAATATAATATGATATTCTAATATCAAAATAATTTCAATAAAAACAAATATTAATACTTTCCTCTGGAAATTTACTACTTATGGAAAAATACTTAAAAAAATATATCTTCATGGATTTTCTCGACTTTAAATAGGTTTGACTTTTTTATAACAAATTTTTAAAAAAAACTATCAAATTATATTGCTTGATATTTTATTTTTCATGTATTTTTTTTAATCTTTCACATTCATTATAGCATTCAAATTACTCTTTCATTCCCATTCAAATATGCATTTATTTGAGTTCAATGATCTCTAGTACTTATAACATTTGTGGAAATATTAATCATTCCTCTCCTTTTTTAATATTATGTTAAGTATTAAATATTTCAATATCATTTGTGATAGAAGTTATTTTTATATATCATTTTGCCTTTGCATAAACTACCAACTTCTAACAGTTTAGTCATTACTTTATCATCTTTTAAAACTATTCTCTACAACATGATTTCTGTGATGATAGATAGCAATTATAACATAGGGTATTGAATAATAAGAATAATAACTAAAACAAGTAAGAAAATATCATTAAGAATATAAGGCTAAAAAATAATAGGTCTGTATTTATCAGGCACCTAAAAATTCATGTCATGGTTTTATTTCAACTCTTACTGACTATACAGGAAATGCAATTGTCCATTGGAAAATACTATACAGCTCTTTGTTACCTGTATATTTAATAAATTCAAAGTGTGACAATGTAGCTCATGAATAACAATTGTTTTAAACATATCCCTGAACACCTAGAATTTCATATAACAATTACTCACCCAATCATCATCTATATCTTCGACAGACTGAATAACTCCATTAACATCATAAAACATGCAAGCATCATTTCAAAAATAATTTCCAAACATTAATAAAAGAAAAAGATCTAAATTCATTTCAAGATGGTCTTAAAACGTTTTCAAGCACAAATGATTTCAATCACACATACTTTGATAGTATACATTACTCATTTGTTGTTACATTATATAATATAGAGATCAAGATTGCTATATTTCTCTGTATTTCATTAGATACCATTCATAATGATAATACATTAATAACTCAATTATATTATAAAATGTATGCATATTCAAGTATTTACAATAAACAAATATTTTAAAACATCCTCAGATATTTTAAGGTATACATTTGCATTCATCATTCATTTTTTTATATAAAACACACAATGATAATTATATCAATGGTTTGGCCAATTGTTCAATATTCAAGCAATATGATAATAATAATATAAAGTATTAATTTTAAAATATGTCATTCAAAAATATTATCAAAATGATACAATATAAATAATAAATGATTACTTATGATCTCAACAACTATTAAAATCATGATATGGCAATCTACTCCTTTGACTGTACATTCAAACAAATTATAATTATTAATTACCTGTTAAAAAGTTAATTTCTGAAAAAACTATTTTTCTTTATTTAATGCAATAATAAAAAACTAATCTAGCTTAAGATTACATTTTTAAAATATACATTATAAAAAAACAGGTTAGTTTAAAATACTATTTTTAAAATATTATCGTTAAACTAAATAATGAGAAATTTTTAAAAGTTACAAAATGTTTCTCTTCTACTTGTAAAATTCTTTCTCCATTATGGGTAGAAAGTTTTGAATAAAAGTTATTCTTCCAGTGCCATTTCATGCAACGTATAAATAACAAAAAATAAATCCTGCAGAATCTGGAAAAAATATTGGGCATCCTGGAAAGCAATAATTAAAAATCCACTTTTATGTGAAATAAGATGTTTTTCTACATATGTATATCATATCATTTTTATCAGTTATATATGTCAAACATATCATGATAATTATAGCTCACATATAATATTTTACATTTCTATCAGTCAAAACATTGGCAAAATATTATATAACATAATATTTATTCATTTATTACATTTTTCAGTAGACATCCATATTTCATTAATTAAAGGTAGATATTTCTTTTTAATAATATTCAAGACTTTTCCTCTTTTAAAAAAATGCATATGTTTCCTTTAGTTACATTTTTTAGGAAATGTGATAGCTTTACCATACAAGCATTAATTAAATGAAACAATACAAATCTTCAGAACAGATGCATTATAGTTCATTTATTTTAAATAAAATCATTTCAAAGAATATAGTTTATTTATTAATTTTCTTGCCAATAAATCTTTTCAAAAGCATAAAACATTCTACAGTCATTCTCTTTCCATTTTCTTTTAAACACATCATTCTCAAATGTAAAATGCATTTAGATTAAACTTTAAAGATAAATTGATATGTTATTTGTATTCATATAACAAACAGATATTCTGGCACATCATAAAAATATCTTTAACTTAATCTTTAAACTTAAATGCAGAATGCTAACTTTTCTTTTCCTCTTCTCAAACTTAATAATATTAGAAATATGATTTTTCATGTTTGTTTTCTTTTTGCTAGCTTAAGTTTTCTTGGCAAATTAGTTACATTATAATGAGACAAAGTTATTTAAAATAAATGTTCATTCTATCTACACATATAAGTGGTTTAGCATGAAATACGTGTATTGGTGATTATTTATCTTTTTGGCATATGTGTGTTCAGGTGTATCAATGTTATGAGATAGTGTGGAGAGTTGTGGGTCATGTAAAAGTCTGTGCTCATACCCTGTCTATTACATATTAGTTATATAAAATTCAAAGTTCTTACATATGTTTCCCCTGGTCTGTTGCTAACTTTCCATTGACTTTTGGTGCTTATTGTCCCAACATTTAACTGACTATTATCATGTGCCATAAAAAGCATTGTAGTTTTAAATTAAGTTTCAAGTACAATCCTCTGATTAGAAATGTTCTAGTGTTTATTCTATCATTATTTTAAAACGATTATTAAATTTATACTATTTAACTTTTTAAAATAATAATAATAATAATAATAATAAATTTACTATTGTTATAATTGGAAAAAGAAATTAATTATAAATTTCAAAATCACTTATTAACACTTTACTATATTGTACTTTACTTCACTCACTACTTTTTATTTTCACTGTCTAGACTGGATTGAACCTCTGTTTTTATATTGATCTAATCTAGTGATTTCGTTGGTTAATTCTGATTTTAAAAACTTGCTAATTTGCATAACTAAATCAATTTTATCTTTAAAATTCAGCCTTAAAATTATGCATCATCATTTATTAAATATCAGATTTATTCAATACTTTAAATATTAAATATCTTTATCTAAATATTAAATATCTTTATAAAACAATTTAAATATTTAAATGACCCTAAAATATTAATTTTTAAAACAAAATATTATATTTAAGCAACATAATAAATCCTTTAACTATTACTTTTAAAACATTATCTTTAGACATATTATTTACAACTTTTAAAATGTATCAAATTTTATTTATCAGCTAAAAATCAAAGTTTTCTTTCCCTGTCTACAAACATGAAAGCTCACACAAACATTTTAAACTATGTGATACTTTCAGAACATTTTAGATTAGTGTTAAATTATTTATTATCTAAATAATATTTTTAACAAAATAATTATTTTAAACACATTACTTAAAATATTTATTATTATAATTAAACTATCGTATTATCGTAATATCTTTTAATATAATAAATATAAATTAATCTTATTTTTAAACAATATATTATATTATTTTATTAATTAATTTTATATTAAAATAACCTTAAGCTATTTAATTCATCTTTATAGGCTTCCATTTATTGAGTTTGAACTACTACTATCTATATAATCACAATTACATATTAGAAAATCATCTAAATTTACTTTTTTTTTAAAAATAGCTACATTTCAAACACTACCTAACTATATGCACCAATTATAAGGGTACAATATATATATATATATATATATGTATGTATCTAACTGAAGCAAATGTAATAGCAGCTCAAATTAATTACATTACAAAGCCGCAGAGTAAAAAAATATATAAATTTCAATGTGTGTATGGGCACATATTAATTAGAACATATATATTACTTAAGTACAATAGTTTAGACAATTAAAAGGAAAAAAATTGGTCTAGATCTTTATATAATGTTATTAAAAGTTTTATAAAAGAGGAGTACTGTGTAAAATTAAAAACAATAAGATTATAGCTCATATAATATAAAGAAAAAAACAATAATAGTTTTGATGTGTGCAAGAATTTGAATTGCATAGTTTATAAAAATATAAAGTATTCTGTGATTGTTTCTCAGTTCTTACTTATGGATCTGAGACTTGGACACTTAATAGAAAAGCAATACAGAGACTTCAGACCACTTAAAAAAATATGGAGAGATGTATGTTGGGAGTAATAAGAAGAGATCAAAAACACAATGTATGGGTAAGAGAACAAACAAATGTTACTGACCTCTTTGAAAAAATTAAAAGATTGAAGTGGAGTTGGGCTGGACATATTGCTAGAAGAGATGATAATAGATTGACAATTGAAATTTTAAACTGGATTTCAAGAGATTGTAAAAGACCCAGAAAGAGACCACATTTGAGATGAATGAAATAAGAAAGTGTGCAGGGGTGATGTGGAGAAGAGAAACTAAAGATCAGAGAAGATGGATTAAACTTGGAGAGACCTTCATCCTGAAGTGGATTGATAATGGTTGATGATGATTGTTTTTTATTTGTTTTCTGAATGGAGTTTTAAATAAATAATTTGTCCATTCTTATAGTACATTGAATAAATCTAAATATGTTAATGAAAATTAGGGATTACTAAAATTAAGAAAATTATCGATCAATTTGTAAAAGTTGGCAATGATGTTTTTCTTCCTATGACTATTGTACAAAAAAAACAATAACAAAAACTTTTATAGATATATATCATAATTTAAGGAATAAAGAAAATGTTTATCAATAAACATGTTATAAATAAACAGATGCTAAATCTTGTAACTAGATTTTGATAGATCTGTTGTTTTGAAAACATCCATTGAGTACAGTGACAGATGTAAAAAACAAATATGAGTGGGATATAAATAGATCAGAAATGAACTAATATGGCAGTTTAATCTACTGTATTTCAAACCTTAACTCAAAAAGCAGTATTGCAGTGATCACATGAAGAGAAGAAAAACTGATGAAAACAGTTTTTTATACTAGTTTGGATCATTGTGCCCTGTTGATGGTAAAAGTATTTTTCAATACTAAGATTCTCTATGAAAGTATGTTAGCTAATAGAAGACTATCTAGCATGTGTGGCTAAAACTAATCACCATACCAGTCAAAACAATCAGACTGTTACAGATCCAGAAACTAATACTAAAATCAACCATAGTTTGCTTTAATTATGCCAGAGGAAAGCAGTGGACTGTGTTGTAAGAACCTACTGTATCCTTATCTAACATCACTAATGTCCTAGAAGAACAACTATCATTCTGAATGGAATAATTAAGACTTACTTATAAATATAGTAAAAGAATATTATCTGCAGAAAACCATGATTTTCAACTGTTCAAACATTGTATTTGATAAAATCTTATCGATATAATTATTCTAAGGTCTCTTAAGTTTTAAATAACTTTTATAAATTATCTTTGCTGTTTTGCATGATATTTATGATACTTAATAATCATTGCAGATGCATAAGGGACAAATTTATATATCAATCATTAATATATTGTCAACTTATTTTCAATTTAGTTTATGTTTGTTTATCAAATTCATTCTAAACATTATGCTATTAACATTTATTATGCTATTAATATTTATAACCCTGAGAAATCATGCAATCCACTGGAGAGCATGCAGGAATAATGGTAATAATTTATAAACAATGATGGTCAGGTATTAATAAATTTTCCAAAAGTAAATATTCTATTTAGATGACTTAGTGTCTTAAAGTTTCATATTTTTTAAATATTTATTGAAACTAGAAAAAACAAATTCAAATATTTTTGGAGTAATTGTACTTAGTTTAACCTTCAGTTCTAAGTTATAAATCATCACCATCATGTTTCTTTAATATTATTGTATATAAATAATTTAATATATCAATCACACAGTCCTTGAAAAAGACTATATGAAATAGTCGAAACATTGGATTTCTTTTTCATTATTATAGTCATATAAAAAGCAAGTTTTAAAAAGGAGTTTGTTTTATTTCTATTATTGTAAATAATTGAATTTAATCACTTTTATTTGAATGTATATTAATCATTTTATAAATATGTATTTTTGCATATCTAATATTCTGTTATATTAATGTTTGAAGCATTCAAAATTGTTGTAGCCATTTTTCATCTGACAATGTGTAAAAGAATGTTTTTTCCATCAGATGAAAGCCACATATTTGATAATGCATTACTAAAAGATTCATTTTATTTCAGGTTTTATTTTTTATATTGCTAGGAATCTTTTTATTATTATTTCTGAGTATAATTGATCAAACATTTCAAGATTGGCCTATTCATGCTATGCAGATACACACACATATATATATATATGATCAATAGATGGAGCTTTACCAAAATCTCCGTACAAGCATATGTTTACATAAACATCAAAAGTCAGAATTCACTTTCTCTTTCATTGGCTCCACCTTCAGATCAGCTGATTTCAAGCTAATTTGCTATCATCAGTGAAGGGTAGAGACCAGAAACTAGATCTAAACACTAACTCCCAGCGTTTATGAAACAAGTTTCTATCAGTTTGCAAGCATGAATTTTTCAGACACATAATGTCTTCAAACCCAGCCTAACAAGCCAGATAGCTATATGGGGCTGATATCAGTTCAGTTTCACCACATAGTAAAAGCCTCTGCAATATATATCATTGCAAAAACCTTCAAAGGTACATTTATGAAAGACAAAAGTTATAAATCACATGACTTGCTATAGCTTGCATTTATGATCAATAGGTGGAGCTTTACCAAAATCTCCATACAAGCGTATGTTTACATAAATGTCAAAAGAGTCAGAATTCACTATCTCTTTCATTGGCTCCATCTAAACACTAACTCCCAGTGTTTATGAAACAAGTTCCTATTAGTTTGCAAGCATGAATTTTTCAGTCACGTAATGTCTTATGCTTGTATGGAGATTTTGGTAAAGCTCCATCTATTGATCATAAATGCAATCTGTAGCAAGTTATGTGATTTATAACTTGTTTTGTTTTTCATAAATGTACCTTTGAAGGTTTTTGCAATGATATATATTGCAGAGGCTTTTACTATGTGGTGAAACTAAACTGATATCAGACTCATATAGCTATCTGGCTTGTTAGGCTGGGTTTGAAGACATTACATGTCTGAAAAATTCATGCTTGCAAACTGATAGGAACTTGTTTCATAAACACACATCAGTAGTTCTTTATGCGTCGGTAGAATTCCTTTACTACTGACTCTGGAGGCTTTATGGATGACAATGACTACTTTGAATTCATAAATGGAAATAAAAAAGTTATTAAATACCTAGGTTTTTGGAGCATGGAGATTTTGGTTGTTTTCTTCCTGTGTTTCCAGTGTGTTTCTGAATTGTCTTATTACCAGCCGGCTGGGAATTCCTGTTGATTTACGATCCTGGCTCCTTTTTTTATTAAGGTTGAGGACGGTTATTTATTTTGTGGCACTATTATTATTAAAACAGCAGATACTTGAGCAGCTCTCACTTATTTGGTGGCTGTTAATTCACCTCAGGCAGAGTACTGGTATTTGGACAAGGTTTGAAGTTCATCGTATGTTCCGATGAAGCTATGTTCTGATGAAGCTATTAACACTGCATGACTGATTGATGAATTGATCAAAACTAAAAACTGTTTTCTCAACTGTTCACTCTATACTGTTTTCTAAAACTCAGCTGAACTGTTTCTCAAATGCAACTAATTGTCCGATTAAAAATTGGCTATTTATACTTAAGACGTGTTGTCCATTTCGATATCATCCAGCTATATCTGTTGTCGAAGTTCTTTCTTTGTTTTAATTGCATTCCTTTGTGATAACCCTTTAATCCTGTTGTTGGAGATATCAATTAGCAGCCACCATGAATGTGTTGTTTTTACATTTTTGATTAGTTGCCATCACCATGTTTTTAAATATAATTTTCCTTTATTTCATTTTAACATGCACGTATTTATGCAATATTTATAATAGCACATATACATTTTATTAACAAGCATTTGTCATTGTGTACATGTATATTTTAATCTAAATTCAACACTTGTTTTAAGATTACTTTTTTTTCTTTACTTAAATAAAAAGAGATTTATATTTTTAAACTTTAAGTTATATTTCAACTAATAATAAATAAACTTTTTACTTCTTTTTGTAAAACTTTTAGTTTGACTTTTCTAAAGCAAACCCTCCTCCCCTCTTTTAATTAATTAATTGTAACTTTTATTTCAAAAACTAATAATAAAAAAACTATTTGACTTTTAATCTTACGTTTTTTGAAAACAAACTGCAATAAAAAAAACTCTTAAACTTTTAAATACTGTTCTGTTTTAACAAAAGATTTTTGTTTTAATAATTTTTTGATAAAATTATTATGTGCCAACACAATGTTGGTACAATATTCTAATGGTATAAATTGGACAAGTTTTCTTACAGATACCCCAAAACTTTGGTTGCACAACTCTGTAATGATATAATAAGCTAACTAAAACTAATGGCTCCACAAATTTAACAAGCCAAAACTGTATCAAATAAATTTAAGCAATAATGTTATTTAAGCCCTATAAATAAAATAATCCAAAATCTCTAATAGAATAAAATTTTAAAATCTATTAATAATTTTTATTTATTAACCAAATGATAACTCAACTGGATGTCAAAATTTTAATATACAAAATTAGATAATTCATTTGAAAAATTCATAAAGAATAAATTAGGTAATAATTTATATATGAACAAATTCACAAAATAACTTTTATATTATTATATAATAAAAAATTTATAATAGTGGTAGAGAATTAATAAAATTATTTAAGCTTGATGATTAGATATAAAGTTTCTATTAATAATTTATTGATTAGCTCTTATGTTTGAATAATAGAAATTGATGTCTATGAAAACATTAGGTTCACCTTTGATAATTGTTGAATTTTAATAAAATAATAAATCTATATTATTTTGCTAATTAAATTTCAATTGTTTATGATTGCATAAAGTCTTTAAATTATTATTATTATATCATATATTTACCAAGTAAAATAAGACTATTAATTCAATTTTAATAAATAAAATAATTTTATTTACTAAACAAATATGATATTGATTAAATTTTTTAATAGCTTGAAACATATTACTATAAAATGTTCTACTTGTTTTAACTATAATATTATACTAAAGCATTGCATATTTTAACCACAAAAAAAATTTTGATTTGTTAATTTCAATAGATAATATATATATACAAAAGAAAAGGCTAATATATTTTAGTTCACTTACTGATCATTTGTGTTACAAATAAGATAATCAATTTATTATAATTATTTTATAAACTACTTATTATCTATGCTCATCTATAAACAAATGACGACAATCGTTGCGTAAAAGTTTACTATAATTGTTTAAATTTTAATTTAAAGTTACTAAAATTTTCTTTCGAGTTGTTTCTATATATATCTACTTACTCACATGTAAACATTAAATGACCTTAAAAACAATAATAATACAAATAACAATAGAATAAATATTAAACAAAGTCTATACCCATAAAGTTTATTTATCTTAAGTTTCCTTTAACAAATTCGCACAAAGAAAACCCACGAAATATTTTTCAAAGATACAATAATCCCAAGAGTTTGATTTCTTTTTCTTTTAAACATTGGAAATTTATTTAAATAAATAATTCTCAGCAAGTTATAATGAAGTTTAACATTTTAGACAACACAAAATAATAAAAATTGTTTTATCCTTTTTTAAAATGATTAAATTGTTATTTATTAAATCTCAATCATTATCCATTTGATAATAATCCTTGGCAATTAATTTTTTGGCTCATATATATGTATGTTAATTTATATAATTAAACTTTATAATTTTTTTCCAGAATGCATTTAAAATAAATTCCATTTCCTTCAATTGTTAAAATAGGTTAACCTCACAAAAGACAAATTGTCTCTTGGAGCAAATGTGATTTTCTACTTAGCTTTCCATTGCCTAGTTTACTTTAAACATTTGTTTTAAAATATATATTACATTTTAAAATTTATTTACGAATAAACGCAGTGCCCTAACTGAATTGATAGAGATATAAACTTCATGTATATATTTTAACTTACTTATGTAATATTTACTGAGGCTATAACCTTGAGAATATGCATGTAAAATGCAATAGTAGGGACCTCTACATGTGTTTAACCACAAGCCATAGCGTAATCTTGTGGTTAAACACCTGTAGAGGTCCCTACTATCACATTTTACATGCATATTCTCGAGGTTATAGCCTCAGTAAATATTACTTACGTAATCAATGTGCGTTTAATACATTTATAATTTACTTACTTATGTAACATTGATGTTATTGACATAAAAATGGCAGTAATGATCTCAAATTTATCCCTTTTAATTTATTGAGTAATTATTCTAATTTAATTAAAACTTTATAAACATAACAGCATTTCTGAACAAAATGTTTTCTTTTAAATTTTAAAAAATATACTTTAAAAAAAAAAAAAATAACACAATGATTGTAATATCTTCTCACTAAATTACAAATCAGAAAATAAAAATACTTTTGTTTGTTTAACAAAAATATTATTACATTTTATATATCTTTAATAAACAATTATTATTTCAAAAACATTCATGATTTAAAATTTACAATAATCTAAATATGCATGCACACATATAGCCTCACACATATATGAAAGTATAATTTGTTATTTATTTGTTTAAGTCTATTGTTGTTAAAATATGAAATAAAATAAAATGTTAATGCAAAAACTTATCAAAATATATTGTAACGGTATGCACCCTCTCAACAAGATAAGTTAAAGCAGTTGCATCTCACTATAGTCAGATTTAAGGTCTTCATATAGAATGCCATGAATGATGTGATTTAATTTTGATATAAACTATATCTGTTACCAACAAATAACTTATTACTAATAAATTATTATATCAAATCCCCATCAAATCAATTTTCACCTTAATTAACTTTACTGTTATGCTCAGATTTTGAATTCAGGGAAGTTTAACAATTTACTCTCTTCAGTCTTCAGGGGTTCCTATCAATATTCTAAAGTAATATTAATAACGAATCTCACTAACTCTTTAAATTAAATAAAACAAAATTGAAGACTTCATTTAATTTAATATAAAAACATAATTATTTATTTAACAAATAAATAACTTAAATTTTACAATATATAAAAAATTATTTATATATCTACTTCCTTATATTAAAAAATATATAAATATTCTATTTACTTACGGTAGATATATTTTCTAACCTATAACACTACGTGATTTTACAATGTATATAAAATGTAAGTATCCAAATATTAAGACTTTTATATTAACATTATTCTATAATAATTAGATTATACAAATAATAGTCCAATCATTTATATATATTATTTTCATTCGTTAAAATGATTGTATGTAACTTATATTTATTAATATAAAAATATATATTTCACAACAATGTTAATCATTTATTCACTTATCATACATTACGGTTATTAGATTATTTTGATAAGTATAAACAAGGTAGTGTCATGTCATAGAAAATGATAGTATGTGAATTTAAGAATAATTTAATCTCTTACCTCCAAGTTCACTTTATCCCTCTCCCATATTAATATTTCTTAACCTATATTTAAATTTTTATTAATCATAAATATAAATAAAAATATTTTAAATCTCTCTTATTATTCATTTTTTTTAATGAAATGAATACGATAACAAAGGAAATGAAATTAATCTTTCCTAATTATAATTTTTAAAAACTTAAATGGTATTATAAAAGTCAATGTAATAGGCCTAGATGTTCCTGGAATTCGCGAACGAAAATCCTTCGAAGATGCAATTTTTAATTCCTTCATTGTTATACATTAAAGAAAATAATAGGATATCCCAAGTTGATGTTTAGTTTCCTCTTTATATGTAGATTTCATCTTCATTAATACATAGTTATTTATTAACAATTATAATTCCATTTTGAAGATCTGACTTTTATATAATTTTAAAGCATTCAGCAAAAGATGTTATTCACACATATATATTTGACTAGGCAAATGCATTTTATATATCCACGATAAATTGGTGTTCTACCCGCTTTGCATTTTCCTTATAATGTAAAGTACATTAAACCTAGTTGAAGTTTTTATAGACATGTTCTTTTTTAAAATGAAGTTTACATTTTAGAACATGTAATTAGAACAATTTTTATAGAACACGAAAATATATTCAAATTACTTTTTTTAAACAAATATTAGAAATTTCTTCTAAAAAGTATTAAACTGTTCAAAATATAGATTTTATCTTACACTGTTTTTTTTAAATCGAACATAGTATAAGTTTTTATGAGGATATAGCTGACAAAAAATAGAATCCTTAGTCTTCTAATAAAAAGAATAGAATTATTTTTATATCTCGCTCCATGAGCTTGCTGAAGCATCTCGCATTCTACATTGTTATAATACAATTCGATATTAAAATACTCATACAATATGTTTAAACTTATGTAACATTCCTATAGTAATATGTAAAATTTAACATATTATACTTATTATATTATTTAAATAATAATTAAAAAATGAATTGTGAATATTATTTTGTAATTAGATGTCTACAATAACTCCAAAATTAGGATAAACATCACTTGATGATCTTAAAAAGTTAATAACATATAAACCATGACAATAATTTTTTTAAACATGACATTAACCATTTCAAACCTATTCAAGAATGGTACAATATATATGAGCCAAATTTATTAACCATCTTCAAATCATTTCCAAAGCTTAAAAAAGCATTGGAAAATTCAATAAATATTGCTGGAAATTTAAAGACATATTTTAAATTAATTAAAATGTTTGATAGACAATAGATTTTCAAAATTTATTAATACATTATTGAACAATAAACAAATGTTGGTAAAATTAATTAAAATATCTGGAATATAAAAGAGTATTTCTAAAAATAATATTTTTCTTTAATTTGTTTTAAAAAATAACAAAATTAAAGTAGCTACATTATAATTCAGTGGTAAGTTTATATTCTAGAATAAATGGGAGGGACCATATATAGAAATAAACATCATACGATTTTTAAAATTTTTTGATTTTATTAGAGACTGAACATAATTTGAAGCAGCAAAAAAGCATCAATGGACAAAGAGGTCCATGAATTCTAAAGGTTGAAGTAGAAGATTCAAGAATTTATGATAGGCTTTATTGATCTTGAGTATTATTTTTGTATAATATAATAGCTTTAAATATGCATATAAAGTTTTTATCATCTTAACTGTAGAGTTAAATCCAATTCAATTTATATAAATCAATGCATTACCCAAGCATACATAAAAGCCTAATTATAATTTTTTTTTAAAAAGTAACATTAAAAATTATGATAATGTTATATATAATAATACATATATGCTCATGCACAAATAAAAACATATATACACATTCACACCTATTGATATTGTTTATATACATTTAATTACACTTTTTATTTCATTCACAATTAACTGATAAATAATGTCAAGAAGATAAAAGATACAGTGTAACTTTGAAAGCCTAATATCATGTCTCACTTTGCCTTTAAATAATAGGCTAATCCAGATCCCATCTTATCTAGATTAAATTGAGCATACAAATAGATAACTCATAGCCAATGGCAAGAATAGGTCAATAGATGATGATGCTCACTGAATCCAAATATTTCCATTGAGGATGGGGATTTGGCAATAAATAGTCAAGATTTTTGAGGGCAGGATCAGAGAACTACTGTCACAAAGCTGACGGGCAAAATCCAGGTTCTCCATATATGTTCAGAGAAAATTACTGTCACAGAGTTGAAATACAGAATTGATATAGTGAAACAAGTCTATGTTCAGAACTGGAAGTTTTTAGAAACAAATGCTGACCACACCTACTCATGAGGCAGGTGGTCACAGTCCAGTTGAAAGTAATGGGAAGCCTATAAGGGCATATGTATTCTCTTCTTCTGCAGTTTACCCTAAAACTAGGAGCTACAACTGAATGATAGCAGGAAGAGTGATAGCTGCTGGAAAGTTGAAACTAAGAAAGGAGAAATAAATTCTATTATATTAAATTGCATTAAAAAATGTTATGTTAGGTGTATATGGTCTTTTATTTAATTATGCAAATATGTATTTATTTTCATATTTCATTAATAAACATAATATAAAACTATTTACATGTGTTTGTGTTTATACATTAATTCACATATAGACATAACACCTAAATAGTGAAAAATTTTTGAAAAGATTAGCTTTAAACTTTGCAATTTTAAATATTATATCATGTTTCAAATACATGTCAGAAGCAATAGTAGCAATTCAATTTACTACGTTAATTTGTCCTTTAACTATTTTTGTAAGAAATAAAATATTAAGATTTTATGACATTTCTAAAGAAACATAAAGAGACTTATATTATTACTTATAAATTTTGTCTATACTGTATTTAATGGTCTACTATGACAGTATTCTAAGACTTGCAAATAACTGGCATAGTTTAAAATAGATAAGATTAAAGTCATTTTAAAGATACAAGAAATTTTATATATTTTTCCAAATCTTTGCATGATAATATCTGAAAACGTTTGTTGTTTACTGCAACTAATGCTCTATTTTGAGACTGATTCTCAAAATTCAAAACCAAACTTCCCATAGTTTAGAATAGATAGTAACTAAAGATATTTTTAAAGAAACATGAGAGGACTGATATACTACTCCAAATTTTGCACTATAATAACTTATAATTTTAAATTGCACTATTTCTAATGCTCTGTTGTGGATTGAGTCTCAGAATTCCAAAGAATCTGTTGAAAGTAAAAATAGATAACACTAAAGGCATAACAAAATATGCATATATTTTTCTCATTAAGGAATCTTATTCCTCTAAAAATATACCTCACAACTTTATCTGAATCTTTACATTCATTTGCTCTCAAAATATTATTTCCTTTTATTATATAAATATTATGGGATTTGTTGTTTTTTTTTGAAAAAGTAATTATTTTTATTTACTTTCATTTATATTCAAATAATTGTTGCACATCATAATGCAAATATGTTGATAGTATTTTGTAAATAACTACAATCATTCCATATTTTAAAGTAACTTAATATCGATAAACAGAGCAAAACTCTCCATACAGTATTGCCACCTGTGCTAAACAGAGTAATCAATGGATGCCAGAAGGTTTGTGCATAAAATCCCTATCTAATGCATACTCATCCAATATCCCCAGACTAGTTTCTGGCTTGTGGCCTTTGTCAGTGAGGAGCTTTGGATCTGAGAGCACTGCATCTAGATCTTAGGATCTAATGCAACCCTCTAGCCATCACCTTTTATCTCTACTTAACTACGAAACTATGAGAATGAAATTGAAAACACAAAAAATATTTTCAATCTAAGCTCAATAACTTATATAGTCATATGGGTCTGAACTCAGTTCAGCATCCATACATTTTTGGTGTCTTTTGCTCTTTTACAACCATACCCACCACTATCCTATTAGGCAGGATTGGTGTCAAACCATTAAGCTTCACATGATCACATTTCCTATACTAGCACATTAATACTTTTGCTCTGTTTATCAACAATTAATGTGCTAGTATAGGAAATGTGATCATGTGATAACTTAATATCATCAGCAAAAGCATGAAATGCAGTATTAAGAGATTATATCATTCAAATCAATACAGAAATGATCCCAAAACATATCCCTGAGAAATACATTGAAATAATAATTTGATTCACAATCTAAATATTTAAACAAATGAAGTCTTTTTGAGCAAGAATAATACAAATCAATATAACCATGGTTTGGTTAATTTCAGATAATCTAACTTTCTAATATGTATAAAGTAGAGATTCTTATCAAATGCCTTAGATAAATAAATAAGATTCATCTTGATTTCTAATAAACTAATTCTCAGATTTGTGATATTAGTGAGTATTTTGTAGTGCTACTATTATTTAAAGCTTTTTTTTACATTTTCTTGCAGCTATCTATAATGTTAGTTTGTACCTTTATGCATTCATTTAGAAATTGAAACTAATGTAAAATATTAATTTATTAGTTTAAAAACTATCTGAAGATGTCAATATTCTACAGAGAAAGTAATACAAATGAGCTCATAATGCCAATGATGTAGATTTTTTGAACTAGCATATCCAAGACTACTTGTAACTCCTCTTCTAAAGTTGTTTGTAATGATCAAAAAACCATGGATAATGTCCATAGTTTATTTAAATATTTATGATTACTTTTTCCAAAATGTTTGTATAGTAGCTATTAAAAAATAAATATTTTTATTATTATGTGCTTAGATTTTATTCAATTATATTTTATTTTTAAAAATACAAAGATAAAAAATTTGTAATAAAAGTAAAAATGAAACTGATCGGTTTTTTGCTCTACAAAGCATGGTAATGCAGACCTGTTGTTATATTTTAATAATTATAAATATAATTTTAAATTTTAGAACAAAATTTTAATTTTATGATGATTTAACAATAATTTGTTTGTGTTTTAAAAATGAAGTTCAATTAACCAAAATTTTGTTAATTTTTTTCCAGTCCAATAGGAAAAAAAGTTGTTGTTCCATTTTTTTATATTTGCAATACTCAAATATAATGTTTTATGATGTTTTTAATTTGAAAACTTATATTTTTAATACATCATATGCAATTTATTGATCCATAATATAAAATAAAGGTGTTAATATCAAATAAAATGTAAAACTTTTTAACTCAAATTGCCACTAGACAATGTTGCAAAAATGTTGAAATGTGGAAGTTAATAATATGTGTAACAGTATCAGTAAAATATATAATGTTTGTAATAACAGATTTGTTTTTTGTTTTTTTATAAAACTGTGCTGAAATCTGAAACAAATTAGTTCACATAGGTGTAAACTGCTCTCTATATAACCAATTCAAATAATTTAATTGGAAATGATAAAATCAAAAATAGTTTATAATTTTCAAACCTAACTTTATTATCGTTTTTGTATATAGGAACTACTTTTAATAATTTTCCCTCTAATCGTAAAAAGTGGCTTTTGAATAGAAAAATTATAAATGAAAGAAATGCAGGAGCCAGAATATACTTTCAATCTTTATAAATAAATATAAGGACACAATCAAAACCAACTGAAGAGATTACTTTTTTAATCTATAAAAATCTAACAATGCTTGTTGAAAGTTAAATTTTATATAAGGTAGAGAATCAGAAATAACAATATAGCAAATAAATCATATAAATGACCTGAAAAAAAATATTACTGAAAAAAATCTGTAAAGCAATAGAGATAAGCTATAATTTTAAAATAGTTACATATTATGTCAGTACCTGAAAGTTTTACTTTAACTCTTGGCTTCATTAGTTGGCTTTCATTAGCTAAATTATTTTTCTAATTAAGTAATTATAAATGGATAACTCTACACACATTAAATATTTCCATGTATATAACATTGGTATCCCTGAAAATGAATAATGGTATTCTCATTGGGGTGCAATAATACAGTGATGATTTTTTAATATCACGAAAGAAATATATTGATTCACATTTTCTAAAAATATTAAATCAAAATATTTTTATGATATTAAAAATAAACATATTTATTAAAGCCAAGAACATTCAGAAACACCACTCTTCATTTTGATAGACCTACCAATATTATTAGTCCTTTATATTTAAATGATCTGCGTAAAAATAATCTATAAGGAAATGGATACCTTTAAATATATATATATATATATTCAATGTCTAAATTATAATTATAATTGTATTGGTGATTGATTTATATTTATTATTAAAATTATGTTACTTTATATATATAAATAAAAAGTAGTTACGCTTATTAATTTTCATTTATTAGAATTTGTTCTTGCATTTATGCTTTTTATTATTTATATACATTAAAGTAATCACGCTCACACTTAAGAACAAAAATTGTAGAAATAAAAATGACCTACTAATGTTGTGCCATTATTAGATATTTATATCTAACATTTATATATCGATGTAAGGTTTTAAATTATTGTTGCTTCCAAAGGAATAAATTCGTTTAGCTGAGAAAAGATCAAAATATAAGACAATAAAAAATGTTCTACTTAAAAAACAAAAAAGTAAAGCCTTAAGAAATGTTCACAGTTTTTTATAGATAATTATAATAACGTATGTATGTAAAATTTCAATAGATGAATAAATTTACAATTTATATATTTTACCTTCGCATGCCATATAAAAACAATAAAAATATTTTTTAAAAAGAAAAAAATAATAATTCGATTCTATAGTTCAACCAATATCAACAATGCAACAGACTTTGATCAAAATACAGAAATTACATCATCCTTCTCTTTTTTTTTTTTACTTACATGCTTTTTGATGCCATCAACAGCATTTTCAATTATAATAACTCAATTCTAGGTGATAGTCTCTCCAAGTTTAATAATTTTTCTTATGCCATAGCTTCTCTTTATTTTGCATTACACTATCTAAGATTTTTTTATTTTGTTTGAATTATTTTTCATAATCCAATGTTAGACTTTTAAATCTTTTGGGATTTAGTTTAAAACTTCTAATTTTCTACATTTTACTCCATAACTTCTCAGAAATATATTCACCGTAGCTTTGGAGGTGTTTTAAAAATATCAGTGATATCTGTCTATCCTCTAAATATTTTATTTTTGATTTCACTTTGTTTTTCATTATACATCACTCCAAGGTAGTGAGAAGTCTTTGCATTGCTCTTTTGCCAAAGATTCAAGTCTCGTATCCATAAATCAGAAATAGTAAAACACATCTAT
>JAQFVV010014483.1:0-35326 GCA_028023455.1 Epiperipatus broadwayi
AAGTATGGAACTCGCTTCCAGCTACTGATTAGCCTGCATCGTGAGTTCAGCTAAGAAGACTCTTCCAGCTATGTAGTTAGCTTGCCTCGAGTCGGCTCTAGTTCAGATGTAGCAGTTTCCAGTCCATAGGTGGACTTGCCTCACTGCGTAGACGTCATGATAATAACTAGATAAATACCTTTGCTGATGGCAAAAGGTTTATTGGAGAGCACGTTCTGTCATTCAGGTTAACAGAAGTAATTGCTCTCTGCCTTGCCTCCAAAAGGCTGACTATTTAAAGGCAGATCCCCTACCTTAATGGAAACATGCGGATTCGGTGCGTGAACCCCAATGAAGGTTTTTAATCCCGTTGGCTAACAACTGGGTGCTAGCCAATCAGGGAAGGAATCTGGAATAATCCACTTCTGAAGGCAGGGTCAGATATAACAGAATGTATTGATGGAATTTCAATAAGATCCAATCCATCTGGCTTTATTAATGAATCTAAAAAAATAAATTTATTTGGAACTTAATAAAAGTCAATTTTTATGCCATAATTCTTAAGTAGTTAATTCTTGATTGAGACCCAGAAAATGGATATTGATTTAAGATGAGTCTTAGATGGCAAACCTATATCCAGACTTATTGAGGAAATCCAATCTACTGAACAGCTTTTTATACATTTTATGTGAAGCAATCTTTTTTCTGAAATTTGATGGATGAATATATAAAAAAATTGATAGTCATGAGTGTACTAGTAATAGTTCTAGTAATATTTAAATGAGTACCCAGAGATTTAGTATGGATACTTTTCCTCCGAAGAAAGCACAGTATTCACCAGTAGTATATGTTAGCACCAATCAATCTGTTTATAATAGTGCTTGTATCACAACACAATGAATGCCAACCACCTTTCCAGGCAGGTTGAAATTATTTGAAACTAAGATATCTATCTTGTTTTTAGTTAAGATAACAAATCAAAACCCTCAATAAAATCTGTGATTGCAAATTCTCTTAATTAATCTCTGTTTTATACTACAAAATAGCACATATTCAACATTTACTATTTTTAAGCTTAGAATCAAATTCATCAACTATAATCTATTTATCAGTTTAGTTTAAGCATCACTTGGTAATATGTAAAATTATTTTAAAATCGTAATATATTGAGATTTGTTTTTTTATTATTTTAATTGTTTTATTACAAAGATTATAGAGTGATCTTTATATGTTTGGTCAATGTGTTTTAAAATAGGGTTGTTATAATTTCTATGACCAACTAGAATCAAATGCAAATATTATTCATATTAATACAAACAATTTTACAATACATTTTTAAATTCTCTGTTTATGTTGTTTCTTCTCAATTTTACTCCAGTTTAGGTGAAGCATCATAGTTAAGTTAATACTTCATAATTGACAATTTTCTATATACTGTAATGTGATAAACTTATGAAGTGTTTCTAGAACTTTTAGGCACTTTTTTTATTACTTATAACATATATCTTAGTAACCTTTTTTTGAGCAAATATAAAATAATAGAGGTCTTAAGATGCAGGAGCTTTTAGACAATGCCTTGGTTTGTTTCACAATAGCTATCCCACTGATAAACTTGAAAAAGTTAGATAAACAATGAAGTCTGCACCAATAGGAATACAACACCATCTGGTAAATTACTTAAGCTTATATTATATGACTCTAGAATAAAACAGAGAACTGAACATTCCTTTTCAGTTGTAATATATAGCATCACAATATCAATCCAAATTATAATGAGATTTTTATCGTGTTTAAAAACAAAAATGACTAGTTACAATAGCTATAAAGCAAACTGTTTTCTAATAATATCTGGAATAAATATTTATATGCTCATGCATAAAATCTGCACTTGTTTAAAAAATCTTTAGTTATCTGAAAAGTCATCTAAACTCTATCAACATTTTCATCTTAGATATGAGTATAATAGGCAAATATTTAAAGATTTCAAATATGAATTCCAGATTTTAATAAAATAAACTTTTTTTAAACTTTCTTTTTAAGTTTTATAATGTTAAATAATTTAATCTCCTAAATGAAATTTTGTTATTCCATTTTCATGTTTTATATGTACATAAATCTATACTGACCACACTCCATTAAGATTTGTTATTTTTAGAAAATTACCTTGCCAAAACTTGTCAAGATTCCTTCTCACAGTTTCCTTAGTTCTTTGAAATACAAGACCCAGCCTTTTGAAGGGATTCTAAATGCTTTGTAGAATTAATCAAGAACATGAAAATTGAAAGATCTTACATACTGGTAGGCTCTGATGTAGAAAGTTTATTCACAAATGTACCATGTGAAGAAATATTGTCAATTATAATGAAAAGATTAAATGGTGATTCTAGCCAACAAAATTGAACAACTGTTCCTATTGATAGTATAATGACTATTAGCATTCTGCATAATGACAACATACCTTCAGCACAACACAGAATTCATCCAACAAAATCAAGGAGTTGGCTATGGACTTAAAATAACTTGAAACTACAGCCATAAAAACTAATTCACATCGATCTAAAGTTTGGGTTTATTATGTTGATGATATATTTGCTGTATGGCCACATAATGAAGCACTATTACAAACTTTTTGGAAAAACATCAGCAGCATATCTCCTTTAATTAAATTCACAATAGCATCAGAACAAAAATTGTTCATTCTTAAAAATGTTTTTGTGTTAAGGCTCCCTCATAATAAAATCAAAACTACAGTTTACAAAAAATCCACACTGCAGGAAAATACTTATCATAAACATCCAATCACACCAGAAACAGAAATTATAGAATTATATCATCACTATGGAACAGAAAAAAGAAGTTTGGTTAGAAACTAGTAAGTTGGAAAAAGAAAATATCTATATAGAACAAACTATCATTATCTATCAGCTGTCATTAAGAAAATCTTAATTAGACACAAATAATCATCGAAAGGAAAAATAATTATTGGTTTTGTAGCATATCCATACATATCAAGAATAGTAGACAATTTAAGAAAATCTATCACTATAACAATAAAACAGTTTTCCAGAGCCATAATACTAAGAGAAATTCTAACTTCTACAATGTATAAACTTGATATTCTGAAAAGCAAAAATTACATCATGAAATACCATGTGAATGTGAAAAGACATATACTAACAAGATCAGTCACCCCACCAAAAAGAAATTGCAAGAGCACAAACTGATGATTAGAACATGTGTCTAAAATAGTAGATCATGTATGTACTAATAAACATCTGTTCAATTGGAAAAAATACAAATTATTGGATAGAGAGAAGAAAAAAAGAAGAAAATTCAAAAAAGTTGTGACCTAGTGTACTATACGTAATATCTGGAAACCATTAATTAACTTTGCTCTTTGGAAAAACTGAGAAATCAGGAAGAATCTCATAAATTAAGTAGATGAAGTTTCTGATTGTTGTCTTTTGTAGAATGGCTTAGTTCGTTAAAAAATTTAAAGATCCAGTTTTGATTCCCATGCTAGTACTGTCACTAATCAGGCCAGTAAAACCTGAAGCCAAGAGGAATATAATATCACTTGAAATGTTGTACATATACTAACTCTTGTGTGCTATTATTAACAGTTGAATGTAATTGGAAAATTTTTCTAAAAACCAATGTTTAATATTAGATGATGAAAATAATCCAACATATAAATATAACTGAAATGCCATTATCACAAACCTTGAAGGAATCATACTTTGCCAATCTTTTTTTTCAGCCAATTTTTTTATCCATTAATACTTTTAAATAGGATTTGGTATTTACTGCGTGATTGATTGCTTATAAAAATATTCATGGTTACAGCTATAATGCTTAATTAGTAAAATGCAAAACTTAAAAATCAATTTTTGATAATAAAAAAAAATACCTAAATTACTTTAATAAATGATTTACAAATGGTTTTAAACAATGCAACTTTTGAATATAGCATTAATAGTGGCCAGAAAAAAACATCTAACAGATGGAAAAAGAGACTTATCTTAAGCTGTCTATTATTACTTTGGTAATAAAGATTTAAAAAAATATTACACAATTATGAAAAAAACTCAATAGTTTATGATTGCATTTAATATTTATTTTCTTTAAACTAAATTTTTTTTTTACTATTGAAAATGACATTGGAATGAGATCTAATCTGGTATACGTAATATTTAATGTATAATAACATTCTGTAGAAAAATCCACTTACATAATTAGTTATTGTCTATATTTTCAATTTAAAAATTTAAAAATATAGTTTTTATTTTATTTAAAATCATTTGAATTAATAACACAAATATATTTTTTATCCAATTTATGAATAAATTTATGAGTTTATTTAGATTTTTTTTTTTAAAAAATTGATATTTAAAAAAAAAACAATCGTCATTTTCTTTAAAAACTATTTATTTATTACTGAATCATAAAACAATTTTATGAATATCAATACATTATATTTCTTTTTTCCAGCACTTCAATTACTTCACGATCTTTTCCAAGGGTGTTAAATAATATAAATATCAGTACAAATATATTATTTTACATCTAAGAAATTGGAAAACAATTATATATTATTTTATCCTCATATGTAAAAAAAAACCAATTTCCTAATTTGAAAAAAAAATGCAGAAAAAATAAATAAATAAATAATATATCAACCTCCTTTTTTAAAATAATAATAATGAAAAAGCTAACCCTTTACATTTGCAAAAGCAAACTGTTTTAAAAACACTACTATTATTATCTTTCAAAAACATTTTATCTTTTAAATCTAATAATTACAGTATTAAAAATAATTTATAACATTAAAAATAAATAAAAGAACAAGTTTTATCACTTCCTATATATTTAATTAATTATAAATTTTTAAGAATGGGAATTAGATTAAAAAAAAACAACTTTTTCTTCCGGGGGGGGGGGTAATGTAGTAAAAAAAAAGGTAAACAAATTTTTCACAAATGCCACTAATCTATTACTTGCTTTGTTTTACCTGTAATATTTTATATAAATACAATTTGTACACCTTACTTCAAATACTTTATGCTTGTGCATATATTATCACTAGATGGAGCATACCAATAGCTTTACTCAAGCTTTATTTTATAAGTGCCGAAAGAGAAAGAATTCAAAATCTCTATTGGAAAGTTCTTATCTCCAGACCAATTGGTTTCGAGCTTATGGCTCACTTTAGTGGAGCATTGGGATCTAGTTTCTAGAGTCCCAGTGCTCCACTGAGGTGAGCCATAAGCTCGAAACCAATTGGTCTGGAGATAGGGACTTTCCGATAGAGATTTTGAATTCTTTCTCTTTTGGCACTTATAAAATAAAGCTTGATTAGAGCTATTGGTAAACTCCATCCAGTGATCATTTAAATGCAAGCTTAAAAGCAAGTTACAAAATTTATGACTTGTTTTATTAATTCTTATATATATATATATACAAATCTGATAGCTCAAATTAGTTACTTTACAAAACTGCATTAGAAAAAGAAATGTTTAATTAAAAAAAATCATATATTTATTGTCAAATGTGTAAATTGCCATATGTCTGTGTATAATATACATGCCACTTGAATACACTGGTGTAAAATATTAAAAGAAAAATTAGTTTATGCATTTAATCATATTATTAAATATTTTATAAAGTTACTTTGTAATATGTAAGAAACAATAAAATAATAAATTGCAATGTAAAGAAAGAAAAAAAAAGTTTTGATATGTACAAGATATTTAAATTACATAGTTTGCTCACTTCCGCTTTTGGCAGCCATCTTCGTAACTAGTCTTAAAAAGCGTCCCTTAGTGTTTTACAGTTTTAGGAAGACGGGACGACTGTCCCTTTACCTTTACGTCTGTTATTCAAGGTAAGTCAACTTTTTAATCATTTTATATGATGGAAAGTGATAATATAACCGATAAAACTAAAAATAAAGTAAGCCCCGATCTCAGCATTCAACCCAACAATGCGGTCATCGGCCGTAAATTGTATAGCCTTAGATCTAATCTAAATGCATCTAAACCAACCAGTTACAACAAATAAAAACCCACAAATGAGTAAATCAAAAGAAAATTCCATTGCAAATATCAACAAAAAGTTTAGAAAATATTCAACTTACCCCTAATACAAACAATAGAATAAATATCTCGTCAAGCTGAAACTATTGATACAAGCGAAAACCAATCATTACCTCTCCGAAGCCTTTACTCAACCACAGAAGATTATAATGAGCAATTCTTTGCCCAACAATTCAATTAAAACTATATCTGAAATAAACCAATATTACCAACAAAATGATACCGACGAAATTTTTAAAGTAAAACATTTTCCACCGAGAGGTCGACAAAACCAGTACATGTGTCAGTACCGCTTTGTCAACAGTAAATTTAAAAATAAAAAAGAAGAAATAAATTATAAAACTGATAAATTTCATTCTAAAACAATCAAAGATTTTGAGCTCAGAACAATCCATTGCTACATCAGCTAAAGTGCAAGCTAAACCAATTACCTCAATATCAATATTGGAAAATCCCACTACGTACGTAAATATCAGTAAGGTCAAAAAATTCTGAGAGCATCTCTGAAAATATTAAGGCCGATAATCTCAACGAATTATATTTGAATCTCACAGAATTAGACATAGAAAAAAGAATCAAACATGCAGGAAAATGTCTCTTTTAATATAAACAATATTAACGATGGATATGTTCCTAGAAATAAACAATGAGTTCCAACAAAGCGATACCCAACTCTCTATATAAATCGTTTGCAAACTATTACAGCGTATAAGTTTTTAATCTTAGCCATAACAAATCATCAATGTGCTTTATATAAATTCCCTGTAGAACAACTCTACAGTCTAATCAATCAAAAGCAATTAGGCGAGGCATTCACATGATCCTTAATCATCCCAATGACCGCTATGTGATCGTAGAGTTTAAAACGTGGGCAGATCGAATGAATTTTAAAAATAACTATAAATCTTTAGGAAATTATATACTATGCTCCATAGATATGAACCGTCCAGTTACACTATCTGGGAGAATTCAAAACTGCCTTGCCCACTTAAATGAACAAGAAATACAAGACATCCTTATTAATTATGGTTCAGTTAGTCAAATTTAAACACCTATTAAATCCTCACTTCGAAGATCAAATCCTGTCCAACTACAGTTACCTTCACACTTACATTAAAGAAAAACATTATACCCACTGACATACCCACTATTATTACAGCAAGAGGCTCTCTATGGTTTTGACATTCAGAGGAGTACAACCACAATGTTTCTTCTGCCTTCAAAGAACACACCTCATTAAAGACTGTGCAGCAAGAATATGCACACACTGTGGTATTAAAATGAATAAATTTCACAAATGTCCTGGTAGACCTATTAACAAGTCCTTAAATAGACAATCATCACATAGGACTAATTCAAACAGCAACCTCACAAACCCAGCTATTCAGATTCAAATAAATCCTCCAACAAAACCTTCCACATCCAAAACTATATTTCAAAATGAAAATATTCAAGAAAGAACAAACGTCAACCTTTACACTAATAGTAGTAAATCAGAGAACCAAACAACAACAAATACTGCTCCTAAACCAATCACACAAACTAATAATACTCAAGATCAAACATTCGAAACAACTTATACTAATCCCCAAGAAATAATATTAGGTCAAACTCTTTCACAAAAGAAGATAATATGACCAAACCATCTAACGAGAACAAGATAAACCCGAGGCGATGAAGAAAATACACTCAAAAAATGTCAAAACAATTCTTCCAATATAACTCTAACCAGCTTAAAACAACTGATAACAACCCTAAACAGAGTGAACCACAAACTATCTGCAATTCTTCAACTCCTGCAAGAACTAACCTACCAGACGAAAAGATCCATCAAACACCCAACCCGAAAGTCAGCATGATCGAAGATTCATAACTGTTACAGCAAACAGAGAATGTCTCAAGTCTAAAATTCGAACAAAAATCTTATGACAATAAAATAACACTACTATCAAAAGAACAGGAAAAGGAAAACAACACTAATCAACTTCAAAATCCTCAAAAAATTGACACAACAAATACTCACAAAATACAATTAAGAAAATTAAAAGAAAATCAATTCACTCCAGATAAATCAAGCTCTGATGATGACAGCTCCACCAGGTACTTTACTCACCACCCCCTCTAACAAACAAATCTCCGATAAATCCAACTCCAAAGCTTCACAAATCCATAGAAAAAAGAGGAAAACCATGGATCTTACAACCTTAGATACCATTGATTCTCCCGATGATTCTCAGACAGATTACTCTACTCCATCAGACACCGAAGACTTCATGGATGCGATTCCTCAACCAACAAATATATCACCAAGCCATCTACAAGTTCAATCACAAGTCTCTGACTGCCTAACAACATCAGACCTCATTAATATAGAGATGTCCACATTCACTTGGATCACTTTGCTGAGGACGGTTTGGATTAATCTATCATGTTCTGCAAAATAGCTGGCATAAACATTCGCGGCATAAAAAGAAAATAGTCGTGTTATTAAAAAAAAAAAAAAAAAAGCTAATAACATTCATCAAGTTCTCAGTTTCTCATATTCTACACAAACCCTTCATTATACCTAACCACATAAGTGTATAACAACTACTAACTAACATATTCTAGCCATATGTTAATCAGAACTTTTTATAATATTATTGTACAAGTTATTCATTAACTTATCCATTATCAAAATGTAATCACTATTTATTACTAATAAAATTTTTTGTTGAAATGAAATTACATAGTTATAAAAAAACTAAAGCATTTTATACCTTTTTGATCTGCCTTCTAAATGAAATTTGAATAAAACACATCAATTCTTAAAGTAAATTTGATGGCAAATCTAAATATGTTATTTAAAATTATGAGCTAATAATAGATGACAGCTCATATTTTTGATAAATCTATAGTTTTGGGGGTCCCAAAAATGATTACAAAAATGACTGCTAGAAAATTTATTTAATATTTACATTTTATTTTTTATTACTATTATTTTAAAAATAGAAATCATTGTGGAAAAATTAATTACAATATTTATAGTTTATTTTCTTTTGGACTAACTTAACAAAAAAATGGGGGGGATGGACGACTGAATATAATATTTACACTTTATTCATGTCAGCAGTGTGCAATCATATTGTGACCATTAACACACACTTTTTGGGAAGGCATGATCGTGTATCTTTGGAAATCATCCCCTGCATCATGCACTGTGACAGCAAGATCCCAAATTTTTATCATTATGACAATTTACCAGAAAAACTGCTGACAAAAAGAAACATGCTAAATTGAACCAAAGTACAACAATGTTAAGAGTATCTTGTTGCTTCCCATGTTATAATATAAGTAAAAAAAAAATTGAAATAAAACTTTTAGATGAAATTTATTGGAATTTATTCCTTTTTTAAATTTAACAATCAATTTATTAATTTTGTTTTAATTTAATGACTAACACATATTTGATAGATTATAGGCCCTTGAAACTGTATACTTATCAAAAATGCAGGCTGCTTGGTTTACTTGAAAACTTACAAGTGCCAAATAAGTAAATTATCAACCAGTTCAATAATGATTTTTTTTTTCCTTCTTATTGTGAACATAAATAAAGAGTAAAAAAATTTTTTTTCTTTTTTTTTTTGGTCACTTAATTACAAAACAATATAATTTTAAAATATCTATAAAATTATTTATTTTGCAACATGTAAAAGAAATTAAAAAATGTTTTTCAAAAAACATTTTCTTGTAAAAAAGCAGGCATCAAATCTAATAACTAGCTGATGGTGACTGTATTTTGGAAAGCATCCATAGTGGGAATAAATAGGTCTGAAACAAGCAACTGAGACTAGTTCAGTCCAGTCCAGTCCAGTAGTCTATTTGAAGCCTCAAAAAGTAGTGTAACAGTAATGCCATACAGAGGAGAGAAAGCACTGGTTAAAAATTTTCCACTGTAATATATCCAACCTATCTCTATTTTGCTAACTGTTTTACAATATGTTTCAGCATTTCATTTATAACAGAAAGTATGATGACTTTATCCAATAGAAGACCATCTATTATGTGTGGCTAGACAACAAAAAACCACACCAGCCAAACAACTGGAAATGCAATTAGATCTAGAAATAAACACTAAAGTTTGTTAAACCAGTCATTGACTGTTCTAATTATACCATGAAAAAAGAAGCAGAGAGTGCCATAAGAACGATCCAAAACACTAATACTATACCCTATCTAATGTCACCAACATTCCTATACTATCATCTTTGGATAAGCTAGTGAAGACATTTGTAAATATATTAAAAAAACAATATCTGCAGAAAACTATGTTTTGGAACTGTTTAAATATTTCAAGTGGTAAGATCTTATCATTATAGATATTATAAAGTCTTAAATTTAAAATAGTCTGTATTATCTTTTAATATTTTGTAAATCTAGTGATAGTTGTAAGTATATAAGAACAGTTTTATATAGCCATTGTTAATAAATTATTAAGTTATTTTTTTATTATTAATCCATTTAGTTTGTGTTTGCTTATTGAACTCAATCCAAATTTTATGTTTTTAACATACAATATGCTACTAATATCCACAACTTTGAGAAATCATGTGACCTACTGGAGAACATGCAGGGATGGCAGAAATAATTTGCAAATGATGATGATTGGACATTAATAAGTTTTTCTGAAGTAAACTTTCATTTTAGAAGGTTTTGCACCTTAAAGTTTAACTTTTTTATTATTGAAAGTAGGAAAATAAATTAAAAATACTTTTGGGAGGACTTGTAATTAGTTTAAACCTTTCATGCTAATGTTATAAATTATCACCATTATCAACACAATGATTAATATTATTATATATAGGTATATATCCAAATTGAATCATTTTTATTCAAATTTTATTAACCATTCATCTTTTACCTAATATAAATATTTATTTAAAATCAAAACTTACGGTTACATATTTATATATCTTTGGCTCACCTGAATTACCATTACATTTTTGCTATAAAGTGTTTGAAGTAAGGTATACAAATTGTATTGAAACTAATTTTTGCTTGTTTTTTTAAAAAAGGGAGAGAGAAAAAATGTTAAAATGTTTATATTTTTATTACTTTTTATATATTTACTTGTTTAACATTAAAAAATGGTCATAAAAATAAATAAAACTGAAAACAAAAAAAAATTGATGTATTAATAATCATACTATTATTTTTGATTCAATAAATAAATAAAAACATTTTTAATGGTTATTTTTTAACATTATTTCTGATTGCAGAGATTGTTATATTCTTTTTTTTTTAAAAAAAACAAATAATTTATTAACATGAATAAATTGTTACATTTGGTAATTTACATTTTAACATGACTTTGACTAAACTGTCTTTGTTTTTATGAAGCAAAACTGATTTTAGCCCCATAATGTTCTTTCCTTGTAATTTCCTAGGTATGCTTTGACAATTTATTTACAAAAAAAGTACCTTATTCCATGTGTCCTGAAATAAGTTTGTAGGCATGAGCATTTTGTCACTGTTCTTAATTTTTTTAATTATTCCTATGTAAGCATTCGATACATTGAGGGTGTTTTGTTCAAAGATAAATTTGCATCTGATAATCCAGATGGCATGCGATTGGAAGATGACCAATCTGATTATGGACAGATCACCACTGTTGATTGCAGTCCTAAGAGACAGTAACATTCTGATGTCAATTGTGACTTTAGTTGATATCAATGCTTTAATAGTATTAAAATGGGAACACATGTAAAGGAGATGTTAAAAAGTTTCACCAGCCATTTTACAAAGTTGACATTGAGGATTGATGTTATTAAACCTCTTATCCATACTAGAAAGTGATTAGTGGATAATGCTAGGAGATTCAGTTTTATGATAAAGTCGATATACTTTGGCTCCATGGACCAGTTTTTTAGTTTTTGATTAATTGCTTATTGTTTAATCCAATTTCACAGTGAAATATTGCTTGATTCTTATATATCAGGCCATAAATTTCCCAGTATGTCTTTATATAGTTTGTTATAAGAAATTTATTTTAATAAAAAGATACAAACATAAAAAAAGAAAATAAATAAAAATATTTGAATTATTTGTAACTAATCTTTAGAAACAATTGATAATATATTTATGATATTAAAAGCTAACTTTTTTAGTCTTAATCAATGTTCAAACAATAAAGAAAGACTATCTTTCACTTTTAGAGAGTAATTCTGTGTAGTTAATTAAATACTATTATATATATATGATCAACACTTTATAAGCTATTTACTGTTGCATCTGAGTGTATTCTGGCTTAAGAGCACAGTTGCCTCAATTTGTGATTTTATGGCTAAGTCTTTTTGATTTGACGAAGATATGAAAATGAGACAAGTTCTAAGACAGTAGCGGAATATAAATATTTTTTAATTTAGTAGTATGTACTTTTAGAGATTCAACACATATATTCTGTAATGTATTCAAGGATTCTGTGCTTGTTAAAGCTTTATTTAGATTTCCTAGTGTTTATGCACATATTTGAACTGTGTGATGTTGCATGTGATGTATGTATATATTGTGAGGAGTATGAACCAGGTCAAAAAGCAGATAGATAAATAAATTAAATAGTTAATATAGTTTTAAATAAATATATCATATTCTTATATAGAGACAGAGAAATTAATTAATGAATAAAAGGATAAAAAAATAAATTGTAGTTTATTTAATTTATGAGAATTATGTCTGCCAAATACATTTCTTTTGTGAAAATTTTAAATAGCTATTTATTTCAATAAAGATAAAAGAAGTAATGTGTCATGAAAATCAATTATTGAAATGCATTTACATGGTGGTTTAAATTAAGAATATACCCTTTTAATAAAATACAAAAGGGGAGAATTCATTGTGAATACGGTAGAGCCACTTTTGCGCAGTCCAAGTTATATTGATACTAACTTGGTATCAATTTTTTAAACTTTATATGAGTCAAGTTAGCCATAAATTATGAGTATATTTTGGTTAAAATTTTACTGTGAAACACCAATCAACCAATGTCATTAAACTATTTTTAGAATAAAACAAAATTAATTGGAGTTGTTTTTCAAGTTAGCAAGAGATAATTAAATCTAATAATAGATTACAATCTTTTAATACATTTCTGAGCAGATGATCAGATTAACATTCTGCCTAAAAGCAATTATGTTTTGTATGAGTATTTTAGACAGGATAGCTTGGAAAACTAGATTTCATCAAAAAACTGCAACAATTTATTTTAAAAGTTGAGCATCAAGATATTCCAAAGAAGTCAGACAAAGAATATAATTCATGTATTGTCTATCAACTATTTGATATAATAAGCTCACCTATGTTCTAAACCAGTTCAGATAGTCATCAGTGAAACAGTACTTTTAAATATATTCACACTGCAGCGATTACTAATTAAGCTTGTGACCCTAAAAGTGCATTGTTACCATTCATCATTGTATTACTCAGAAAAGAGGAATTGTTTGTATCATGTAGCCAGTTGCCTGTCTCCACAAAAAATGTTGATTTAACTCTGAAGTTATCAGCATAGTTGCCTGAATGTTTCCTAACTCATTGAAGACCAAAAGTTCTTGTAAAACATAAATTCATCATAAATTTTTCCAATTAATATGGAAGAAAACTATCTGTTGATTGAAATTATAAATCAAGTAAACCTCAGATTATATTTGTGAAATTTGAAGGAAGCTGGTTTACCCTCACAATGAGGTCAGAAATATTATAAAATTCACCACATCCTTTATTTTGCTGTAATATCATATAAATGTAAATTTATCCTCTCTACTTTGAACACTTTTAGCAAAAACCTTTTAGTGTACATATATGCATACACATGTCCTGTATTTTATTTTATTTTGTTCATTATATCATAGCTCTGAAAAAGAATGCAGGACAGTTGAAACATAAAATTGTATATGCATATATGAATAATAAAAAGGTTTTTCTAAAAGTGTTCAAAGTAGAGGGGATAAATTGCATTTACTAAAATTATTATTCATGTGTAAAGAGGTATATGTGAACACTAAGCTATCCAGATTTACAAACAATCATAATACTAATTAAACTTTTTCATTCAACTGCATAAAAAGTTTTAGTAAAATAATATTTTTTTAAAAATTATTTAACCATGCAAATATTAAATGTATCCATTTTACTCTACACTTAATGTAATATGTAAATTTTATAAGTATTGTTACACCCATATTTTAAAATGCACTTGGAAAAAAAAAAAATAGATTTTATTAATTGCTATTAGTATTTTTGGTTATTTGGAATATTATAGCAGAACCATGATTCTAAAAGTGATATTAGCTAAATTTAATTCTACACTTAAAAAGGAAGAATATAATATTTTAATATTTTCAATGTACTACTTTCATCTGCTTTTGTTTTGTCATTTCAACAGTCATAGAAGGCTGCTTTATTTGCTATTATTACATACTAACTTAATAAAATAGTTGTTAAGTTTAAACACTGTTCATTTTTATTTATTTCTCACATGATAAAATGTTCAGATAGTTACTAAATTATGTTAATAATTTTATGTAGCATTATATTTACAGTCTTTGGTTTATGAAATGGTAACCAGTACTGAATGGTGGAAATTATATAAAACCTAACAGGCATTTCAATCTGGATCTGCCTGGTAGTTCTTTAAACTAAAGAGGTCTCACTCAATGCTTTATAGATTGAAATAAATAAAAGCTATTCTTGGCAGATTATATTCTTTCTTAAAGTTGGTCTTATTTTTTAGGGCACTAATGATCATCAGATAACATAACCAGTACTTTGTAATCACTTTAATTAAGTTTGAGAAGTACTTGACTTTGTCATTAACCCAAATGAGGTTTTATGTGTGCAATCTATACCATTAATAATATAACCAGCGTCAGAATGTGAATCAATGCATGTAGATATAAAACTATAACATTATTCCCTATTATTTGGTGATTTTCATCTCTCCACATTGTTATAAACAATGTACCAATATATGGTTATTTACTATATATATATTTAAATTTATCTATGTTTGGTTTGCTCTCTTCTCTTGTAATAGTCTCTTTCTACTCCAATACCCTCTTCACCTCTCAGCCATTGCATTATATATATGTTCATAAAACAGATTTAAAAAGTAATAAATCTATTAGATATTTTGACTACACAATTAAACTTCTGGGAAAAAAAACAACAAATTACATGACTAACAAGGGATAATTTTTATCGTAGAAAAATAAAAGCTACTTTCAAAAAAGAAAAAAAATCACTATAGAAAAAAATGACAGAAAAAAAAAATACATTATTGCATATGTTATTCAAAAAATATATGCACATATGCATAACTGAGAATTAATTAGAGGGAATTTGAACCCAGACTTTCAAGCTCCCTTTAATCATCCACTCTATCCTATACAACAGATACACATGACCATATGTGAAAAAAGTAAATTATCTCCAATATACATATTTCATACTGAACCATTACTAGTTGGTCTGGATCATCATCTCCCATATATATATATATATATATATATATATATATATATGATATATATATATATATATATATATATAATCAATACTTGGATTATATTAAGATAGCAAATCTTCAAACATTAATGGACAGGCTTCAATATTTTCTACTCCATATTATTCCCATCCCTCTCCTGTGTATTTAAATGGGCTTAAAGTCCTATATATGAGGGATCAGACAAAATTTGGTAAACAAGAGCTTTTAACATGCCATCATCAAATGTAGATGATTGAAGAGTTGGAGAGTGGAGAAGATTAAAGTTTGTTAATTAATGTTTGAAGATTTGCTATCTTAATATAAACTGAGCACTGATTATACATGATGATCTGGACCAACTGATAAGTGCTGGTTCAGCATGAAATATGTATATTGGAGATATTTTATCTTTTTCACATGTATATGGTCACGTATATCAGTTGTAAAAGATAGATTGGATGACTAAAAAGAGCTTGAAAGTCTAGGTTCAAATCCCCTTTAATTACATCTAGCTTAAAGTATATATGCTATACATGTATTTAAATAAAATTGAGAATTGTACAATTCCTAAGATCCCTATTTCTATATGAAGAAATTTCCCCATTGCTCTTCTTCTCTCCCATTAGAAAAGTTACTATTTGGTACTGCAATCAATAGATCTTCTATAAAAAAATTAAAATGTTGAGAAATAAGTATATCAGGATGACACATGAATACATATATTTTGTGTTTTCATCTATATACTTAAACATTTTGAACTTTCTATAATATATATTTCAGTTTTTTGTAGAAAATGATACTTCCAAACATTTTTAATAAAAAGCTGTATGTAGAGCTAATGTTTTCAAGAAACTCATTTATTTTTTATTTGACAAAAAAACTACAACAAATATTCATGAAAGTGAAGTGTTGGTTTTAAGGAGACAACATATCTCCAAGGTTTCTACATCAGTGAAAGATGATATTAAGTGGAATTAGAAGCCATTTTTTTAGTTCTTCAAACATTAAAAATATATTATGATATCTCTAAAAAATATTAAAATGATCTTCAAAAAATTATAATAAAGTTAAAATTAAAAAAAATAAATACTTGTCCTCATTCATAATCTGTATATAAAATTATTTTTTTAGAGTCAAGAAGAAAAGTTGGATAAGAGATTAATAAAAAAAAATTTTATTACCATAGGTTGGAATATAAAATGCTTGTATGAATAACTTCTGATAGACACAAACATTTATACTTCAATAATTATTATCATAAACATTGTAAAAAAAATTTACAAAATAAAAAAAAAAAAGACATTTTAAAAATTTATGTTTTAAAATACTTTTTTTTTAAAAAAATAATATTTATTTTGTTTTAAATTAATATAAAATTTATTAAAATGAATAGGTATTTAAAAATTATTATAAATTTATATGTGGGTATTCAAAATTTAGGTTTATTATAGTAAATTTACAAAGAATTCTTATTTCTATTATTTTTACGGAATTTAATTCCACTTTTATTGGCAATTTTCTAATCTGTGTTAAATAATCAAAACGAGTATTATTCTGTAGGTATTTTTATATACCTTGCACAAAAAACTAAAACACCATAAAAATAAAAAATGATAATCTTAAAAACATTTGGAGGGGGTAGTAGGAAGAAAAAATATGAATGTTACTTTAATTGTATTAATTTTTTTCAATAATTTTATTTATAAAAATAAAATTAATTTACATATTTCTAATATATACAAAACATTTTTAATTTTTATATAATTATAATTTTTATTGTTCTTATTTATTTGTTTTTAGATTGATTTTTACAGACAATTTTTTTATGATAAATATTTTTTTAAATTTTTTTATTATTATTTATTGTTAATATTATTTAGTTTTATAATAATTTTATCATTTATTTGCATGTACATAAATTTATGGCAAATTAAATTTTTGGGTGATAGAAATTATCATATTTTATAGTTCTCATTTGTTTTGTTTTTAAATTGATTTTTATAAACATTTATAATTTGTACTTTTTAAATTATTGTTAGCATTCTTACACAGTTTTATAATAATTTATTAGCACATAAACAAACATATGATTTATATTTATATTTTTTAAAAAGCATTAACTACCCCCCCCCTCCTATTTTCCTTTTCTCTATATTGCATCACTTTGTTTATCCTTCTCATTATTCTTAGTAATTTTCTTTTACAAATTACTAACATTTATTTATTTATTTATTTTTAAGGAAATTTGAAGAAAGTTACTCACTGGCTCAAATAAATTATTATTTTATCATTATTAATTTTTTAATGGGTACTAAACTCGGGCTACAGACAGAATTCAAAGCTGGAGCAGTGAAATAATCTACTGATGTAAGAGTCAACTGCATATAATCAAGAACCAATACTTGAATAAGATCACTTCAATGTCATGTATCAAATGCTAGAACTTATATCCAATCCCAACAAAATGTCTGCTTCCACATATGTTAATGTTAGTTGAACAAAGGCTAAATGCTGTTTCTAAGTGAAGTATTAATTTTTTTCTCTGTGGTATTTCATTTTCTTTTCACTTTATCTTAATCTTCAGTCATTTAGACATGCATAGGAATCAATTAACAGAAATTCTCATGGTGTCAATTATCTCTTTTTATTTCACTATGGTAATGCCTTTTAGTACTTGCATACACCAATTTCTATCCTTTATTTATGCAGATTTGACAGACTAAAAAATTCTTAGTTGTGATTTGCAAATGGCTGCACATTCAGCAAAGTTACTTGCAACTAGAATGTAACAGCAAGCTTAAAAGCCATATTTTTTTATTAAGAAAAAATTTACAGTGTCAGGTAGCTACATTTAGTAATTACAATAGTTTCATATAGAAGTTCAAAGTTTTGCAACCAATCTGTGTGGCATTGTCATCATAATATTTAGCGCAGTAGTCTGAGATGTTGTCTCATAGTCACATATGATAATCTGTGCCCACGTGTCTACAAAGAGAAGCTCTGGCACAAGGAGGCGATCTCTGTTCTTCATGTTTATTAGTATTGTTTTAAAACTTCTCCAAGGATCCCTATGTCCTTGTCTGAAGATATGTTGGCATAAAGGAATGTAATTTACAAATTTCTCATTCAAGCAGAAGAATTGAAATAGTTAAATAAATAATAAATTTTGAAATATAACATAAAAGATTAAATAATTGATCTAATACAACTCTTGATTTTTCTATATACATGGTTTGCATACCACATTTATATGTATTCATTGAAACTTTCTTATTGACCTAATTTTATGCTATTATTGATTTCTCTTGTATCTACTCTAAAGTGTCAATAAAGTTTTAATTTTGAAAGTAAATCCCAAATTGGATCATGTTTTAATATTAAATTCAAATGATAGTAAAATAATTGTGGGAAAGAAAAAATTAGCAGTTATAATAAAAGCATGTTTTGAATTTTTTCCAATATAGGCACATGGAATGTGCAAACTTTTGGTTTGATGAGAACTTTTCAAAACATGATTTAAAACATAATTAATTAGGAGTCATCAAAGATTCAGACTGCTGTAGTTGCTTTAATAAAATCTTGTCTTCTAAAAAAAATGAATTTTTTTTTTGTATATGTATGGGTGGGTAAGAAAGGTGATTGTGAAATATTGGGTCATGTGAGATCTTACTATTTTCTGTGATTTAAATTTCTAGTTATATCAATGATAAGCTAAATTGTTAGGTCAATTGTATCTATATTCATTTTATGGATTTTTATACTCAAGTATTTCATTCAATAAATTCAAAAAACATAACTTTTATTCTTCATAAAGTAAGGTAACTATATCAATTTCAATAAGAGATTGAATTTTTCATATTGAGAGACTTTAATGTACATGTGTTAACAAAAATAGTAAGCTATGTCCAAAATTATTGGAAATAGTGAAATTGAATATATGAACTTCAAATGATTTTTGCTGTAGAATGAACAACGTATGTTTATTTCCATGACTTCGTTTAGCAAAAAAAAAAAAAAAAATCACTGTAAAAAAAGTTTAATACACTTATCCTTATATTGTTATTTTATGGAATATATTACAATTCAAAGTCAGATTATAAAAGAAATCAATATTATGTCAGTCCTTGTAAGTGCAGATTGTCAAAGGATTTATAGATTAGTGTGATCCAAAGTTAAAATGATTGATGACATTAAAAGTAAATCATTTCTCAAATTTATTACTAAGAAAATTTTGAAGTTTATTCTTTAAAAGCAACTCTTACTTATTCTAAATTTAAAGAACTATTAGAAACTTTAGATCTAAATTTTAGTTTTAAATAACACATGCTACTGAAGCATAGATTTATAGATTCTAATAGATTTGTTCATAGATTCACTAAAAATAGAAGTCCTGACTATATCTCTGATAATAATTGTGTTTTTAATGATTTGATTTGGCATTCTCTGCTTGTCATGAATAATAAAATAAATATATGATATAACAACATAAGATTTAGAAGATCAATGGTTGGTAAAATGTCTTTATTAATGAATTAAACTTGGAAAGAAAATGCAGTCATTTTCTAATCATAATCACTTAGATTTTTTTGATACAGTATAAATAACATATGGACATGAAAGTAATTTATGGATATGAAAGAAGTTGCAAAAGCCAATTGGATTTCCTGAATTTTTCAATTTCAGGTCAAAATCCTGATGGAGTTTTTCCCATATCCTAGTTTGATATGGAGAATTTTGATGAAGACTGATGGACCCAGTTGACTAAATCAATTTAGCCCCCCTCCCCATGGTGCAGTCTGGGATCTTGCTTCCAGTTCTTGTATGTTTTTTTTACATTGGAACTGGATGTAAGATGTGAAAAAGAAAATGGTATCTTTGGGACCAGCTTCAACTCAAGAACTTTTGGTCATGTTAACATACCTTCATGTTTCTTTAATATTAAACTCAGTCTGGCTATACTATGGGGAATAACCACACCTTGGATAAAGAAATGAGGTCCAAAAATAGCATAAATAATGATTGACTGCATGATTTGGGCAGTCATGGATGATCTTTGTCTCATCTTAAGACCTCCAGTACCAATTGCAATAGAAACATTGGTAGTAGTTTTTCTGTCAACTCCATGTAGAAGGCCTGACAAAGTCCAAGGCTGAAATTATTTCAAAACTTATTGAAAGACACTGCATTGATGTTTTGACAATTGTCAAACTCAAAATTCCTGGATGTAATTTGATTATCTACAAATGCTATCCCAACTATGGTCTCATCCTCTTTGTGAGACCAAACATCAATTTCTCAATCAATAATTTTGAGGAACCAAGCTCATCTATTTAAGTCAGGACTGATGACATTTCCTACTTCAATACATATAAGCCTCCAAACATATCTTGGAATAAATTCAAATTCTTTGTTCCCATCCACCTATCAATTATAGTTGAAGACTTCAATTCACAACATATATCTTGGGGGTCATGGCTCTACTTTCAAATATGATGATGATTAATAACCAACATTTTGTTTATGTTGAAAATCACTTGGTCAAGTGGAATAGATCCTACAACCCAGGCCTAGCTTTTATAACTTTAGATTCCAATGGTGGTCCATTCCTAACTACTAGGAAAATTGTCCCTAGGCTTGCCAAAAAACAGCAATTTCCAGTCATCAATTGCATTGGTCTTGAAGTTCTTTTGATTCATTAATTCCTTGTTAAAACCTAAACAAGGCAAACTGATGTATTTTTAGTGCTTATGCGAAAAATAACAAATAGAAATCCTCCTAAATTCAAAGATTTAATGCTCTTATTAAGTCAGCTGCTCAAAAGTCCATTCCCTGAGGTGTTCATAAATTTTATATCTCTTGTTGGATTCAAGGTGTGAAGAACTTTTTTGAGGAATATGAGAGAACTGGAGATTCAGCAGTGATAGATTCAGTGATAGAGTTATTTGATATTTCTAAGAAGTCAAGAGGGAACAAAACTGTTGAAAATCTCAACTTTACCCACTTAAATAGAAAATCTTAGAGCCTTCTTCACAAATTGAGTGCTAGTGAAAAACACCATGCACAACATATGAAATTTCATCTGATTACATTGAGAAGCACATTAAACATAGAAGTCATGCTAGATCCAATCTTTCCGACATCAGAGACCTAGAATCCCTCTTCAAGGAACTGGAATCAATAATTGCAAAATCAACCCAATTCAATGCAGAGATTACCTTTGAAAAAGTTGTTAATGTGTTCAAGTCAATCAAAGCTGGAAGGGCCTTAGATATGGATAATATCTGACTTTCTGAAACACTTGCATGTTAGAGCAATTTAATGACTCACCACTTGGAAATTGGCCAAACTAATTGCCATTTCTAACCAAGAACGTCATCAAATTTCATTAAGAATTTTCATCTTATTTCCCTGCTCAGCTGCACTTACAAACTTTTTAAATGAATTTTTCTGGCAAGACTGTCATCATCTGCTTACATTTATTGAAGAAGCCTTACAACTCCATTATAAAAAGGCTTTGTACTAATTGATATTAATTCTGCATTTGATACTGTTTGGAGGAATGAACTGATTTACAAATTATGCATATTATCAAATGTAAATATACTCTTGCACTTTTGGAAATTTCCTCAAGGATAGGAAATTTATGATTATTTTTAGTGACAACATCAGCAGTACTTATTCAACAAAAATGATCTATCACAGAAATGATCTTTCTAACACAGCTTCAAAAAGTTTATCTGTGTTGACAATCCTGCCCTTGCTTTTAGAGGGATACACTTTCTATGAAATTGAAAACTTGATTTAAAAGTATTTGGAGAAATATTTCAATTTTTAGCACCTCAAGCCTAATTCAGAGAAGTTTCTATTTGTTTCCACCTCAATAACAATTTAGACAAAAAAAATGTTAATTTATGTAACTACAGAGTTATAAATCAATCACCCATCCAAAATATTTAGGAACCTTAAATTGGATCAAACTCTTTTCTTTAACCCCTATTTTACAGATGTAAGGAAAAAACTTGCCACCTGAAATAATATCATCTCCAAGCTTTAAGGCATCTCATGTACTTCTAATGCTGACATTCTTAGAACTTTTAATCTAGCACTTATTTACTCTCTGGTTGAGTATTGTTCTCCAGTATGGTGCAAATATACACATACCCATCTTGTGAATATTCAGATCAATGAAACCTTGAGTATTATTTCTGGAACTTTTAAATCAACATCTGTAGAATGACTACTGTACTCTCAAATATTTCTTCAGCTAACCTCAGATATAGGTTGGCAATTGTTAATGAATTTAACAAGCTTGTTGAGCTACTAAATCATCTGATCAATCTAATTTTTGCCAAACCCTCAAACCTTTGGTTAAAATCAAGACAATATTTCTGGTTTACTGGTAATTCACAGCAGTCACCCACACTAGATATCAATAGCATGTGTATGCATGACTAGAATAACTCCAACATAAATAATCACACTCTGATAGCTGACTCTACACTCTGAGTACTTGGATTTCTCCCCAAAAAAATCTGGTTGAAGATTAATAGAATCAGAATGGGTTAGGGTAGATGTAATTATATGTTGCACAAGTTTACAAGGAGTGTCCAAATTACCAGGTGTCTGTTGGCCTTTTTGATCTACATGACTTAGAGGAAGTTGCTATTGATTGGTTAAGAAGTGTTGGTGTTGAATTTTGATGTGCTGATACCATATGCTACACAAATAAATAATGGACATGAAAAACAATATCATAATTCTATTAATTCCATAAAAAAAATTTCTATGATGATAATGATATTTTAAATCTTTTTTCTATGATAATAATGATATTATAAATACATGGAGAAAAAATTTCGGGCATTATTTGAATATTAATATATTTAAGATAATAATGGATATGAGTAGAAAATTTAGCTTAATGGGATTAAAACATCTCTTTGTAACCTTAAAAATTGAGAAGCAGCAGATCCTAGTGATATCTCTAGAAACATTTTTAAAATATGATAGTAATATGTAACTTCAAAACTATTTACATTTTTTTTTTTTAGAAATCTATGGATTAATGTTGAGCCCTCCATCTGAAAAATGTTTTTGTTGTTGCAAAAATATGACAAGGTAGCTTTTATTTCTTTTTTTAAAAAGTATAAAATTATAAAATGTAAGCATTTCTGTTATTTAAAAATATTTTTCTGCTTTGGTTGTTAATAATTATGTGAATAATACAATCATTATTATTTATCAATAACAAAAAAAAGTTTCGTCTTGCGTTGTTAGCTGAGAGGTATCGCAGTCGCCATAAAAGCAAGTACTTGGTTGCAGACGGTTGTGGGTTCGCGTCCCGGCCGACGCCATGACATATGTATGTGCAGAACATCTGTATTTGCTAAGATATTATTTTAAGACATTAAGGTAAAATATTTTATTCACAGAATATTGATCGTAAAAAAAATCACTCATACATTAAGACTTTTATTTATTTAGTTTTTTTTTTATATACAAAATATTTTTAAATGATATTTTGTTTGCCTCGTTTAATGCTGAAATACACATTTAAATCTTAGATGAGATAAAACCATATTATATGTAATTTATTGAAATAAAGGTTACTTAATTCAAATAATAAATAAGGAATTTAAAACGAAACGATTTTCGTCAAATGATTCAGAGAACTTATATATATATATGAAATATATTAATAAGTTATTTAAAATAAATGTTAAATTTCTTCTAATCAATTTTTTTTTCTTGTATTTAAATTTTACAACTTTTTTTTTTTAATTTTAACACTTTATGATTTAAAATAGATTTTAATAAATAGCAGATAAAATAATTTTGTTATATAAAATCAATATCGTTACAAAACTTTAAATCCATGATCTGAGATTTTAGTTCAGATCCAAATTTTACAGATTCTGACCAATTATCTAATTATTATTCAATAACTAGTAATTTACTATTCTTAAGTACAGAAAAGTAATGATATCTCCATTATTTCTTTTTGAAAAGCTGGAGAAAGAGCCATTATTGTGTGTAGGCTTCATAAAGATTGTTTTATTTTATATTCCACCATCAATACCTATTACTTTCATTCTCATATGATTCTCTTAGTAAAAAAAAATATTTTTGGAAAAATATTTAAAAATTATATAACAACAGAAACTTGCATAAAATTATTATAAAATCAAATAAAAATAGTTTAATATAATAATCCATATTTAAAAAGCATTCATTAGTCTTGTTCAAAACAAAAAAAAATGGAGAAATTAGAAGGACCATAATAAATGAGCATAGAAAATTTGTATCGATGCCTTCCGAGATAAGTTATTAAAGCATCATCTCAAATTCACTATCCACAAATTTCCATATACCCCATTTGCACCTTATGATAATACGGTCATTGGTCAGGTCAACAATACCTGAAGAAGAGAGGATGGTAATACCACTCAACATACTAACATTAAATGTATATAGTAAGTATAAACTGAATTTTTTTAAAAACATTTAACACTTTTAATTAGATGATGGAAATAGTCCAAAATATCTATCACCATAAGTCTTCAGACAATCATTACATATAGACTATTAGAAAAATAAAATTAAAGAAATATATTATATATAAAGATGGTATGAATTAAAAGAAAAATGAAATAGGCCAAAAATCAAAATTGTATAACAATAATGATAAAATTTACAAAAGCTTTTCCTGAGAAAATAAAAAATTTAAAACATTGAATGAGCTGTTGAAGGTTATGAGATAAAATTTGAAATGCTAATATAGTTTAATATGTGTATATTAACTTCACTGTCTATAGCAAGGTTGGAACAATCATGCAATAGGATAATATAACCAAATGATAATACTTGATCATCATTCAGGATAGTTTGTCATTGCTTCAAACTACCATCTCTAATATAGCTGATTCTAGTACAGTAATTCAGAAATACATCACAACATACATAATACAGTGCACTGATGGTATTTTAGTATTTTAGAATACTTAATTTAATTTCTCTTGAAAATTATTCATTACATAGATACAATTTTATTTTAGAGTTATAATGATTGTCAAAACACATACAAGTGTGGAACCCCCCACTGCCATATATATAAGCTGATGTTGATTAAATGATTAATGCTTGTAAATAGTTTACCACATTAGTAAAGAAAAGTGATAGAAATTAAAATAAAATAAAAACTGCAGACAAATTAAATAAGACAAAAATAAGAGGGTGTATAAAGAAGTTCTCTATTATTGAAATGACATTCTTTGATCTCTTTCAATGACTTTAAAGAAACCAAGCAGGGCAAATTATTTATGCTTACTCATATGTTCTTGTCACTGCAGCTATTATTACTATATGATTACACTTATGATAAATGAAGCTCATAAATATACATCAGCCACCTTAATGAGTATGCTGAAGATTTTTTAATCTTTAAATTTAATATTGAAAATACCAATATGATCTTTCTTCTCACTTGCCTGAAATATCAGTTGAGTTTTCTTGAAGATAGGATGAATGTGTGAGTAATTTTTTTTTTTCTTATAGATATTTACAATCATAATAGCTGTCTATATTGTGCTAAAATGCAACTACATGATTCTACAATAAAAGAAAAAACAAAAATATAAATGCTAAGCACTTTTGGGAATGTCTGGTTCCCATATTCATAGTGTATAATACATAAAACTAAATTTTGATCCTTATTCACAGGAACCATAAAGTTGTCAGCCAAAGCAGTATTTGGCATTGGAAGACAAAGGGTGCTAAAAATCCCATGATGATAGACTCAGACTGAATTGTTATGTTCCCTGTTATTTAGCCATTTCTAATGTCGATCATTTTCAAGCAAAGAAGATTACATAAATTGATAGAATAACTGTTCTAATATTACATGGGATTTTATTGGACTTTAAGAAATTAGAAAAATAATAAAGACATAATGGATTTTAAAAAGTAGACATATACTTTACTATAAAAGATCAAATAATGCAAGTAGAATGATATTGAGCAGATTGATGATATATCATACACAGTAGCAAAATTAGATAATCAAATTATGCCTCATTATGTTCTTCTCATGATAAAAAAGAGAATTTTTATACAGATGTACACAATGCCTTTGGTCAACCAAACAATATTTTAAATTTTTTATGGTTAACAATTAAAAGATCAAACTATCATGGCTTAACTTTGTTATCAGAAAAAGAAAAACTATATATTATGAATTCTTTTTTTGAGAAAAATGCTAAATAGAAATGGGCATGGAAGCATCAAAATGAAGTTTCATCAGAATTATATTATATTTTGATTAACAAAAAATACATATTGCAAGATTATTTTGATCTTAATATATTCAACACAGGAAGCAATCGTTGATTTGTGATATGTAAAATACATGTTAATGCTAAACTAGAAAGACAACAACTATTAAAAAAAACCAGTATTAATAGTTGATATTTTTAACCTTCAGAAACTCTCAAATGAATTGTAATTAGAACTTGAAAATTATTTTAGAATATTAACAAAGTTTGAAGATGATCCAGATTTGATTGAAATCAATATTTAAAAAAAGACGGATATTCTATGAAAAATCACAAGAAAAGTATTTTAAAAAAAGCAAAATTTTATCAGTAAATTTTCTTCTTGAATTTCTAAAATGTCATAAAATTGTATAAATAAGAGTTAATAATGATATAAAAAAATAATTGGGAATTAGGAATTGTTAGCTACAAAAGAGAATGAAAAATAACATTAATTAGTATTTGAAAGAAAGTTATTTCACAAATAAAAAGAAAAGATGGAACTACAAAAAGAATAATGACATTTTGACATGTATACAAAAGTTCTATAAAGAATTGTACGGTAATAAAAAATAAAAATTCAAAGTATCCCTTGCAATTACTATATCTTCTGAATTATAAAATATTTTAAATGATGAGAGAGAAGAGAAAAATTTCAGGAAATGATAAAATTATTATAATATTTTTAAAGAGGCAGGTGAAGAAATAGAAGAATTATTGGCAGAACTATATCAAATTTCAAAATGATAAAGATGTAACAAGTAATCAGAAAAAATCAGTAATAATACTAATATAAGGATAAAGAAGGTTATAAAAATTATTGATCTATCGATCTTCTAGTAATCTTACGCAAAATATTTCTCAAGAGAATTACAATGTAAAAGGAAATTTTGAATTCTAACCAATCAACAAAAAAAACAAAACCAGTATCTAAAAATGGTTTTAGCATAATGAATCAAGACTATGTGTTGAGAGAAGTTACAGAAAGGATTGATGAATGTAAATCACCATTAGTCTTTGAATTTGTTGATTATGAAAACGCATTTGATTCTGTAAACATTTTCATGGTGATTAAAATTTTGTAACATCAAGATATAGACCTGGGTTATTGGCATGTACTGAAGAATATTTATCAATATGTAGCATCAGTAATCAGATTACATGATACCCTAAGAACATTGGCATTGAATATGATGTACAATAGGATGATTCCATATCTTCAAAACGTTTTACAGCTGATTTATAAGAACTATTTTGTGGAATAAAATGGGAAACTAAGAAAGTTAAAGTAAATGGAGTTTATATAAGTTATCTACTTTTACAGTTGATGTGAATATTTTTGCAAATAATGCTTTAGAGTTTCAGAAAGTATTGCAATAGTTATATAAATGAAAAAGTAGGACTAAATATAAATGCTAAAAAGACTAAAGTAATGTTCAATGGATTTTCTTACAAGAAGAAATAAATATTGATAATGATGAATTAGAAGAATTTAATAACTATAAATACTTTGATTAGATTATTAATTTAATACAGATGGAAATATAATGGATGGAATAGAAGGATTTTGATGGGAAAAAATTGTTATTAAATGGAAATATACCTATGTATATCAAAAGAATATTTTAAATGTATATATTTTTTCTAGTTCTTACTTGTGGCCCTAAAACTTGGACATTTAATAAAAAAACAAATCAAAGACTTCAGACCATTCAGTAAAGTATAGAGAGATATATAACAGGAATATTAAGAACAGATTGAAAATAAATAAACAGTTATCACTAACATCATTGAAGGAATTAAGAGATTGAAATGGAACTGAACTGGAGATATTCTAGAAGAAATAATAATATATAGACAGTATATATCCCAAGAGATTATAAAAAATCTAAAAAAAGATCGTATGTGTAATGGATGAATAAAATAAGAAAGTTTGCTGATGAATGTAGAGAAAAGAAGCTATGGATCAGAGAAGGTGGATTATATTTGGAGATGTTTTATTCTGCAATGGATTAATAACTTACACAGAGGCAAAACTTTCCATACAATAGTACTACTCAATGCAAGCCAGAATAATCAATGGATGCAGGAAAATTTGTGCATAAAATTCCATCTACTGCCTACTCATCCATTATCCCAAGACTAGTTTCTAGTTTGTGGCCGAGTAGACACTAGATAGGAATTTTATGCATAAACCCCCCTGCATCCATTGATTACTCTGCCTTGTACTGAGTAGTCCTACTATAAGGAGAGTTTTGTCTCTGTGTAAATAGCTTGTGTAAGCATAAAGAATGAAGATCATGTGGTGGTTAGTGGATTAATAACTATTGAGTGTGGTAACAATTAAAGAGAAAAAAATCAAAGATCCCAGTTAAAAAATATTTTTAATAATATAATTAAGGCCTTTTAAAATATTTAGAGGCTTCTTAACTGATGATGATGAAAGAAAGTAAAAAAATAATAATTGAGAAATGAAATCGCCAATGAATTTATATAATAAAATGTCAATAATTGTTTAGTTTAATGAAAATGTAGAAGAATTTTCTACTGACATGATGAAAACTTTTCTTTATGTAACACTTGCTGACAGAGTTGGCTTTTGGTTGGGTGGAAAAATCACGTTATTGATCAATTTTAAAATTGCAAATGAATTATCTCATTTGCTTTATGAATTGAAAGTCTTGACATTATCAGAATAAAATAAGTTATAAGATTTAATATCTGTAATATTATTATGGCTTCACTTAAACTTACTCTAAATAGAAATAACATTACCACAATTTGTTCAACAGAAATCTATCTTTTCTAAATTTTTATTTAAACGATTTTAAAACTAATTCTTTTGCTTATAATGATGTTTTTGAAAGTTCAAATTAATGGGAAATTTTCTTCCTTTGCTTGAATCAGCATTTTCTTTAAAATTTTTGGACTGACTTAACAGGAATTTATTAGTTGGCATTGTAAGTTGCTGAAATGATAGTTTCTGTAATAAAATTCAAATTAATTTATCACTATCACTAGTAATATTAGCCATGCAAATGGTTACTGCAGATTTAAAATTTTTAGGAATTAAATTGGTAAAACATAATTTTACATTAAGCTTGTGGTTAAGACCTGTAGAGGTCCCTACCTTCACATTTTCAAGCGCACATGCTTAAAGGTTTATTGCCTTAGTAAATATTAATTAAGCATTAAATTAAAAAATATTATTTATCAATACGACTGAAAGACAGAATTTCAATTGGGAAGGGATGCCAATAATAATTTTTTTTAATGCTTTTAAAAAATATGATATTTATTCAGGAAAGAGTTAAATATTGACATGGGTTATATTTATTGATTCTCTTTTTTTAATTCAGTAAAGTAATTACAATAAAATCTCCAATCTTACAAATATCATTAAAAATAAATAATTTCTACTTTTTCACAAAAATTCTTAAAAATAATTTTTAAGTAGTAGAAATATTAAATATATCGATAAATTTTAACCACTACTATATGTGGGTAATGGAAAAGAAGGAGATAAACGTCAAAATATTATCCTAAAAGTGATATGTTCTTATTGATAATTAAAGAAAAAGAAATAGTTTTTAAAAATAAAAGTCAAATAATAAAAAAAATTCGCATGTGAAAAGAACTTTTAATCCTATTTATATCCCCTTACCCTTGCATGCTATATTTCAAATACAAATTTATGGAAATAACTTTTACTGCAACATTTACAGTTATTATTATACTGAATAGATGGCTTATCAAAGTTGGTGGGAAAAAACACTATTTTTTTGTAAATAAATAAATAATCGAATTGTTTATTACTTGAGAATTTATATTAAATTTGAACATTGAACGTAAAAGAACTGGGTGTGATTCAGGTGTCTTAAGTCCCAGAATTTGTCATTTTACCATTGCACTAAATTCTGGAAAGCTATGTGAGTGCATCATTTCTTTTTATCACGCTGATTGACTGGACTCAATTCTTATTTATTTTAGCTGGCCATTAAAACTTTTAAGTGAATTATATTTTATATTTATTTCCCATTCAATCTTATAATACTGATATATGTATATATTGTATCAATAAGCGAGATGGTACATGCAAACTTCCTCCTATTTGGAAAGATTTTTTTTAAAAAACATTCCTAAATTTAACATTTTTTGCTATTGGTGGAATTTTAACATTTTATTCAAATCAGTGATTGTAGCGCCTCTACAACCGTCTTTCTACCTTTTATAACTCTGTGGATGGCTTGTGTGACCAAGTCGAAATGTCAGTATATTAATATTAAAAGTTTTTAACACGGATGAACCCGCAAAATATGAATTTTATATATTTAACCCGTGCAAATCTTCGTTTTAACATATATATATCACTAAAAATATAATCTTATAAATTTCCAATCTAATAAGTAGTATATATTTCACACTATTAATTCTCTTCCTAATATCTTTTCTTGCTATATTATCACTGATGAGGATTGTTACTTGGGTACAGTATGTTATTATCTAATATAATATTAATATCATCTATATGCTATTATCTAATATAATATTAATATCATCCATATTCTTTATTACTTTATACAATGCTTTTTTACAATCCACTATTGACAATTTCAATTACCACAGAAATCTTCTTCAGAAAACCACATTATTTAAGAAATCTAAAGGTATGCTATTATCTACTAGTTCTGATCTACCCAGGCAAATCAGGGCTCCTGTAATTAATTATCTATCCATCAGATTAAAGCCATAGTATATACATGATAAAAAAAAAAAAAAATATAAATAAAATGTATGTATTTATTATTGAATTTACAGATAAGTACATTAAGTAAAAACATGAAAATAACTTTTATATAAAAATTAATCCATAAGAAAGTAATTGATGGCAATAAGACAAATGGAAATAATTAATAATAGGTATGAAGTTAAATGCAAATATGCAAGAAATTAATTTTCATAAAACAATCCATTTATTGAAACAACTGTGATACATAAAAGCATGGAAATGATTTATATTTTAGCAAGTAAAAACTAATTTACAATTAGATATCTCATGGTTTTGCCCAGTGATACAGAATGACACAATAAAACATAAACTTACAGTTACTTACATTTTAAAAAATAATCACTAAAACACTAACTGATTATTACACTTAGGAACTATTCTTGGGGCATCTTTCAGCCAGTTTTATGAATGTTTTATGCTTTTGCAATAGATTTTGAATGTAAATAAATATATTTCTCATAATTTTTTACATTGATAATTAAGTTTTTACATTAATTTACTTAAATATAAACTTTGATTTGAAAATTTTTAAATTTTAGAAGAAAAAATCAAAGGAAAGAGAATAGTTTTTGTCTGCTATTCAAGACAAGTGACTCACTATTTGCATATCAACGACATTCGATATTCTAGACAAATGCAACTATTATTCATAAATATTTAAGTATTTTATTATTACTTTTTACACTATATTGATGAATAATTTGAATATATTGACAAATAATTTGTTTAGATTTAGATTTTAATTTAAAACTTTGAATTTTAGATGAAGAAAAACAACAAAAATGAACAATCAGAGATCGTACTCTCTATGATAAAAAAAAAAATCGCCAGCAATATCATGTAATGATTGGTTGAAATATAATTCTTTTTGTTTTACTGGAGGTTCTTTTTCAAATGTTTTTTCTTATTTTTTTCCAGTTATTAACATTATTTTTTAAATTTTTCATTGCATTTAACCAATATGAATGTGAAATAATTCGATTTTTAATAAGCTAAATTAAAACAGTTCTGTTTATTGAAGGTTTAACATTTTTTTGAATAGAAACATACTCTAAATGTAATTGAGAAATAAAATTAATCAAACTTTTATGTAATTGACCAATAAAATTAATTCCCTGTTTCCCCCCAAAAATTCATCAGCTGAAAGGTTTTAAAAAGCTGTCAACACTTAGATAATTCCAACATCAATAACAATCAACAATTTCAAACTGTTGTCATGGCAACCTCTCCTCTTTAACAATAAAGGTGGGAAATGTACATTTCTTCATCTAGATAGATTTTATGACATACTTTTTTTCTAAATTAATTACTTTTAGAAATTCTTATGGATTGTTTTGCTAATACACTTTTTTCCACAGATCCGGGTTTTTTTTTGCTAAAATATAAATAGTTTTTATGTTTTTGATTTATAGTCATAAATAGAATGTTTTTTAGAATTTGATTCCTTAAAAGATTGATGTTTGGTCTTAGTGCTGCATTCAATTTTTTTTATAAATTATTTTCATTTAATACATTTATTGCCAAACAATTACTTTCTTATTGATTAGTTTTTGCTATGCTGTGCTTTCCAAAATGTCATTTATTTTCATGCTTTCACTTAATTTTTTATTGTAAATTAATTTCAACATAAAATATACAACAATACTTATTTATTATGCAATACTTTGATTGTTTAATCAGTTGTTTAATCAAAGGGAGGGATTTTATTTGGAGCATTGAGAAAAAACACTGGAGTAGATTTGCTTGCACTGTCATCTATTGAGATAGTTTGCTTTTTTTAAAAATTGTGAAGTTTGTGTATATTTTATTCTGATATTTTAATTCCAAAAAATGTAAAGATATTAGGATAATTGCAAATGGAGTATCTTCAAAGTCTTTTAGAAATATCTTGCCACATTTGTAAGATTACTTAAAAAATTTTTTTAGAATCACTAAAAATCAATTTTTTTGTAAAGTTTATTAAGATTCATATTATTTTGGCACAATATTTGTTTAATAATTATTAAAAGTCCTATTTTATATGATTACACATTTATTTTATTCTATATGTTTTATTTTTTTTTTTAGAAGAGAATAATTGCTAGCTTAACATTAACAAACAAATTACAGAAGATATGATAAAATACCTTTTTCAAACTGATTGCTACCACATTTTGTCACCAAAACCAACTAGTATCAGAATTTATCCCCCCCCCCCCCCCCCCCATAATTTGATAGATTTATCAGATATTGATATTTATTTTACCACCTTTTAAATATGAATGTCAATTCAAAAAGATTCAATGATTTTATAAAATCAATCTACAAAGCTTTGAATCATTGAATGATAAAATCATTCTTGTTGTTATTACAACACCAGAGCTAAAATATGATTTTTTTTAAAATTTATTTAAATTTGTAAACACAAATTTCTATTAAATCAGATGCAATTTATTATTTTCTGATAAAGAATGGCATTTTTTAATACTAAATTAAATTATGAAAGCCACAAAACTCTCACCAGGAACAACCGTGTAATCTGTCATAATATCAGAGTTAATATATTATTTTTATGCTTTCATTTAAAACAATTCTAGCCATAAATTCAATAATAAATGTGTTATTTCTTTGCCAAATAAATTATTTTTATTGCTAAATACATTATTTTGATATTTTTGTTTAACATTTTATTTAACCATAAATTTAATACAAATATGTGCATTTCATTTCATGTCCATTAGTTTTTACTTTGATTATTGATATATACCATAGGGTTTTATATGGTTAGCAGATAACACCCTATAGTATCACCAATGATTCTTTTTAAGATCAGCCAATAATTTTTTTCCTTATCTAGCCTTTTTCTTAAACTTCAATTCACACTATCTTTTATAATAATTGTAAAAAAATAAGTACATTGACATGGGAGGTGGACACTTACTTTTTATCTAATTATAACACTTGAATATGTTTTCATTTCACATTAAAATTCATTTCCAACATGTTTTTTTAACTATACTGTATCAATTATCATTATTTTTTTTTTTCCTGTTTTTCTAAAACAAAAAACTATTTATAATCTCCTCTCTAGTAATTTCATACTCTAAATTAAGGATTCTATTAATCTTATTTTTAAATATTTTTATTTAATTTAGAAATTCTATTTGTTTCTTTATCTTGTGTCTGATTTTTAACATACTTCTAACAAAAAATTTTTTTTTCAAATTTTGTACACATGTTAGATAGTGATGACAATACAATATGACAATGAAATGTTGGTGAGCTAAATTTCAAACCACATTGATATTAAGTTCAATGAGTTTCAGTAATCTATGATAGATAGAATTATATTTTTTAGAAATCCACTTTCATTGAATTTTATGACAATTTCATTAAAAAGCATTTACAGTTAATTAAAATAAAAGAAAAAGAAATGAAGAATAAAATCTTAATTTCACCTGATTATTGAACTAAAAGTTTTTTTTTTAAAAATGCAATCTTCATAAACACAAATATAATTTTTAATGTACATAAATTTCATTTCAAATACTGAAAATATGGTAATATTGTTTAGATTTTCAGTTTTTAAATTTGAATGTGAATAGTTACAAAAAGTCTGTGGCAAAATATTTTAATACTAAAAAATAAAACATTATAT
>JAQFVV010014484.1:0-35302 GCA_028023455.1 Epiperipatus broadwayi
CAATCCAGTTTCTTTTTTATTTCTAATTTCTTTAATCGATCTTTTTTTTTTTTCATTTAGATCTTTTCAAAACTATTTCATTTGTTACTTTACTCCCCCAACTGATTTTTCCTACTCTTCTCCATGTCCACATCTCAAAGGTTTTCAATCTGTTCCTAATTTTATTACTCATTGTCCACGTTTCACAACCATACAGTAGCACACTCCACACAGAGCATTTAATTATTTTCTTAAGAAACATATTTGACTCTTAATCTAAATCATTACTTAAAATAATAATTAAAAAACATTAAAATCATATTTAAATTGTATGTACATAATTTTAAATCATCCTTTATTTGTATGTGTATATTTTTTCATTATATGACGTGTATGGAACACTTACATATTACTTGAAAGTAAAAATAAAAAATCAATCTTGTATTGTTAGAAGTGTAGATATTCCTTGTTTTGTTTTAATTTATAAGGTGGAGAAAATGTTTTGTTTCTCCGTTTGATGGACATATCTGAAGTACTAGACAGAATTAAAAGTTGTTTGGTTGTTATTTTAAAAAATAAAATCCTGGATATTAAAAATCTAGTGGACCATAACTGGACTGTCTGTCAAAGAGTGAGAAAACATGCAGACTAAATTAAAGTTTCAGATTGAACGGTGAAAATTCAGTGCTTGAGTTGGTGGCCAATGATTCCATGTAAGCAGTATGTTTAATCCAATTTTCATATAAGCAACTACTTGTTTTTGGTCATGGTGAGTCGTCGTATCTTCTGATCTTTTCCGAGTCAGATAGCAGGAGCAGCTTTACAAACATTGCATGCTAGTATTTAATCATTTGCTAGCCTAGCCTAAAATTTGATTGAAATTGTGCAGCTTGTATCTTCCAAATCAAATTAGATGTGTTTGCTGCAGTCTGGATAAAATAAAACCACAAAATTTTAATAAGAGGGAAAAAATAGTTGATTAGAACAGTTGAGATAAACGATTTTCAAACATTTTAGTAATGAACAAAAATGAAAAATCGCACTCTTAAAGATTACATTCGCTTTATTCTGCTCACTTCAAGAAAATGAGATAAATAGAGTTACAGTTGTTGTAGTAAATTTTATTCACTCGTATACAAATTAAAAAATATCTATAAAAAAAATTAATATGTGATAGAAATTAGGGGCAGGGGAATAATAGCTGTAAGCAAGTATTAGGCGAATATAGAGAAAAATTGGAAGGATTGCTAGCAGATTTCAAATGTAGGTTTGAAGATTTGAAACGTTTTAAATCTACGTTTGCATATTTTATGAACCTATTGTGATATTATTAACAAAAAAATATATTTATGAAAAACGTTTGTATTGTTATATACGGATATGTGTGCGTATATATATATATATGTATAAATATTACGAGCAAAAATTATGTAAGAAAATGATTGTTTAAAGTTTCGTGGTAAAATATCTTTTAAATTGGACTCTGTATAGGAGGTAAAAGTTTCTAAGAATATTGAAGTCATCTCATTATTGATGAATCACTATTAAAAATGTAAAATCAAATTGGTTTTATTTTCATTTATCACTCTTTATTTCAGACGCATAAATAATAACATCTTAATTATAAAGTTAGGACATTCGTCTGCCATTGCCTGCCATGACCTTGCTAGTTAATTTCCTTTACTGATCAATATTAAATGATAATTTTGAGTTTGGCTATCTGCCTGTCTCAGATTTAACCTCAGGTTACTAAAGACTTGTATTTCATTATCATCAACAACAACAATCATTATCAATCCACTGCAGAATGAAGGTCTCTCCAAGTTCAATCCATCTTCTCCTATCTTTAGCTTCTCTACTCCACATCACCCCTGCATACTTTCTTATTTCATCCATCCATCTCACATGTGGTCTCTTTCTGGGTCTTTTACAATCTCTTGGAATCCAGTTTAAAATTTCAATTGTCCATCTATTATCATCTCTTCTAGCAATATGTCCAGCCCAACTCCACTTCAATCTTTTAACTTTTTCAATGAGGTCAGTAACACCTGTTTGTTCTCTTACCCATACATTGCATTTTCGATCTCTTCTTGTTATTCCCAACATGCATCTCTCCATACTTCTTTGAGTGGTCTGAAGTCTCTGTATTGCTCTTCTATTAAGTGTCCAAGTCTCAGATCCATAAGTAAGAACTGGTAAAACACATTTGTTAAAAACCTTCCTTTTCAAACACATAGGCATATTTCCTTTTAGTATCAAGTTATTTCTACCAAAAGCACTCCAACCAAGTTTAATTCTATGATTAATTTTATCCATTATGTTTCCATCTGTATTAATAATCTGACCAAGGTATTTGTAACTGTTAACTTCTTCTAATTCATCATAATCAATCTTTATTTTCATATTTTGAGCAAATCGATTAAACATTACTTTAGTCTTTTTAACATTTATCTTTAATCCTATTTTCCTACTTTCATCTGATAACTCCTGCAACATTTCCTGCAGCTCTGAAGCATTATTTGCAAAAACAACTACATCATCTGCAAAATCTAAATGACTTAAATAATCTCCATTTACTTTCACTCCTTTAGTTTCCCATTTTAATCCACAAAATACTTCTTGCAGCACTGCTGTAAAAAGTTTTGGAGATATGGAGTCACCTTGTCTTACACCCTTCTCAATGTTGACTTTCCCAATATCATTATGTAATCTAATTGTTGCTGTTGCATTTTTATAAATATTCTTTAAAATATGACAATATCCTGGATCTATACCTTGATGATCCAATGCTTTAATCACTGAAGAAATGTTTATAGAATCAAATGCCTTTTCATAATCTACAAATCCAAAACATAATGGCAACTCATATTCATTTGTCCTTTCTATAACTTCTCTCAATACCTGGATATGATCTACTGTACTAAAACCACTTTTAAATCCAGCTTGTTCTCTTGGTTGGTGGAAATCCAATGTTTTCTGTAGACGAGTTGTAATTATCTTGGTAAAAGTTTTGTATAAAACTGATAAAAGGCTGATAGGTCTGTAATTTTTAATATCTTCTTTATCATCTTTTTAAAATATTAATATTATTACTGCATTCTTCCAATCATCTGGTACATCTTCATCATTTAGACATTTAGTATATAACTTTGTTAAAAAAAATTTATATTTCTTCACCTGCTTCTTTTAATACATCAATTATAATTCCATCATTACCTGGAGTCTTTCCTTTTTTCATACATTTAATTGCATGTCTCACTTCTTTATTTAAAATTCTGGGCAATTCAGAAGATGTCATAGATATAGGAGGTACTTGTTCTTTATTACTATATAATTCTTGATAAAAGTCTTCTACCCATTTCATGATGTCATCTCTCTTTTTAGTAATAATTCCATCTTTTTTTTGTATTGCAGATATAAATTTCCTACCAATACCAAAATGTTGTTTACATTTCTGAGACTTTTATTTTCTTCAACAGCTTTCCTTGCTACTTCACAATTATACTTTCTTAGATCATTTTCAACTCTTTTCTGCACCATTTTACAAAATTCGAGATATTCAATTTTTTTAAATGCATCATTTTTGTATATCTTTATATTTCTTCTTTTTTTCATAAATTATCTAGTCTCAGTAGAAATTTCATTGGTCAATTGCTGCTTTTTTCTACCTGCTATCTTTCTTGCAGTTTTTACAAGTGTATCAGTTATTTTCATATTAATTTCATTCAAATCTGAATCATATTCAAAATCTACTAATACTTGAAACTGATTTGTAAGTTCTAATTTAAATTCATTAGAATGTTTCTGATAATTTGGAATATCAACTGTAAATATTGTTTTTCTTAATAATTTTTGTCTCTCTAGTTTTGCATTAACACGTATCTTACATCTTATTAATCGATGATCACTTCCTGTGTTAAATTTATTAAGAACATTACAATCTTGAAATATGTATTTTCTGTTAGTCAAAATATAATCCAATTTTTCTGTACCTTCATTTGGATGCTTCCATATCCATTTCCTTTTAACATTTTTCTCAAAAAAAGAATTCATAATATAAAGTTTTTCTTTTTCTGCAAACTCCACAAGTCTGTGTGTCCTCTCTCATTTCTATTACCATAACCAAAATTACCTACAGCACATTCATCTTTAATTTGTTTACCAATTCTAGCATTAAAGTCTCGCATAACAATTTTAAAATGTTATTTACTCTGATCAACAGTTTTTTGTACATCCATATAAAAATTTTCTACTACTTCATCACTATGAGAACTTGTTGGGGCATAAACATGAATTTCTGCATTTGGTATCTGCTATAATTAATCTTGCCACCCTGTCCGATACACCATTAATCTCCACAATGTTGTTCTTCCACTTTTTATTTGTAATGAATCCTACTCCACTTGTATTTCCAATATTTGTGCCTTTATAATAGAGTACATGTCCACTTTTTAAATCAATTGTCTCTTCACCATTTCTTCTAACTTCACAAAGTCCAATAATGTCCCATTTAATATAAGACAGTTCTTCTTATAATTCTTGCAATCTTCCTTCACTTGAAAGTGATCTGCAGTTGTAAGTACCTAAATAAAAAGTTGTCAACAAATGGCAGCCTGGGTCCACAATCAGGGGATTCTTAGCACACTCCGCCTTCGGCCACCAACCGCTGCCTTGGTTGGTGGTTTTACAGCCTCCTGGAAATAAGGGCCATGATTTATTTTTGTCTGTCATAATTGTATATATGTATTGGAAAAATATTTATCACTTACACAAACATTCATTCTGCCTTAGGCAACTGAGAAAAAAGACCATGGTGTTTCTTGATCTTAAACTCAGATAAAAAGCCCCTAAACTCTCCACACTGGCTAATGCATGTTGGTGAGCAGCCCATCCATGTTTGTATACTATATGAATAATCACATAGTAATAACAGCTGCAACAACAAGAACATATGGAGTGGACATTAGGAATTTGCCCTGCACAGTTCCTTTAAGGCCTCCAAGAGGAATCAAAGGGTCTTCTTTCAGTTAATAGCAAACTGCTTTCTGCATTTACTGTTCAATATTAAATGATAATTTTGAGTTTGTTGGGGTTGTCTAACTGTCCCAGATTTAAACTCAGGTAACTATAATTGCATTTACTAATCAATATTAAATGATAATTTTAAGTTTTCTAGGGTTGTCTAGCTGTCTCAGATTTAAACACAGTTCAAGATTATTTATGTTATAAAGCAAAAATTGATAAATGAAAATAACACCAATTTGATTTTAAATTTTTATTAGTAATTCATCAATGACGAGATGATATTAAAGTTAAGACAGCATCCTTTAATCTTGAAGATTCTTAACATTTGCTGTCTTTTTTATGTAAGTTTAATACTTGCTGATTTGGGAATTATGATTGACTTATTACTCCTGTTGTTCTAAATAGACATTTGGAACATCGATGTAGATTTTAAACTTTTTAAAAATATTTATAATAGTAACTGCTCAAAATAGCCCATTATAATGATCTTCACAAGTCTTCAAGAATATTAGAAGAGACTGTCATTGCAAGAGTTTTTAATATTTTTTTCATTTTCTCATAAATATCAACTTACCAACCAATAACTAGCTAATTAATCAGCCTAAAAAAGTCTAAGCTTTTCTGTGAATTGTTCAGACTCGCGCGAAAAAAATTTCCAACTTTATTCTGGATTAAATTTTTAGGTTATAGAAAATAAAGTGCTTTATCCACAACATGTTAATTCTAAAAAAAAAAAAAACTTATTGCTTACCTGTGCAATGATAATTATATGGGGGGGGGGGACTGAATGGAAATGATTTATTTACAGAAATATGAATGCATTTTGAAGTAATGAACGTTTTAATAAAAATATGTATATATTGAAGTAATCTACAATCTTGCCACAACAGTATATATTATTCTCTAATATATTGCATTTTGTTATTTTGACTAGAACAAAAAAAGTATAGTGTATAAATAAGTGAAGGTTATTTTTTAATTTGCATAAATAATAGAATAGTCTTACTTTATTTCATTTAAAACATCATTTCATAATATTTGCTCTGGTTAATTTAACTTCAAGCATTAATAAAAAAATAATTATGATTTTATAAATTAAGTATAGAGGATTTGAACTCAGATTTTCAAGCACCCTTCAACTATCCACACTATCTCATACAACTGATACACATGACCACACACATGTAGAAAAGATAAATAATCACCAATAAACGTATTTCGTGCTAAACCAGCACTCATCAGTTGGTCCAAATTATCATCTCCCCCCCCCACACACATATATATAATCAGTGCTTAGTTTATATTAAGATAGCAAATCTTCATACTTTAATGGACAGGCTTCAATCCACTCCAACCTCCAACTTTTCAGCCATCCATATCATTGAAAATCTGATGATGAAAACTCAAATCCTATGCTGATGCTAATATTATTTTAGAAATTAAAAGATTCCGTGAATGTTAATGTTTTATAGAAATAATGGACTTAATCAGTGAAGAATTTATTAGCTTCATGCTCTTGTTTAGATTTGCCTATATAATTAGAAAAATAGGTTGTATATAAGAGTTGTCGTTCTTATCTTTACAAAGTTGAATCTTGAGTTAAGATTTATAGAGGTCTTTCTTGTAATAAAATTAAGCACACAAGGTGCATGTACTAAGGTTATATATAGCCTTATATAAATATTATGTGCTGACATTGCACTTAGCAAGAATTAATATTTACAACTTTAAATTAAAAGATATAATTTTTCTATGCTTTAATTGTGTTTCAATCTAAAATACTAATTTTTATTTTTTTTGTTTAATGGAATGATTTTTTTATTTATTTAAACAAGAAATGGAGAAAATGGGACTAAATATATTGTGGGTATCTGAGATTAGATGAAACAGTGAGAGGAGTTTTTATGTAATAGGGGTTACTTAGTGAATTCAGTAGTTAACAATGCAGGGAGAGATATAGTTTTAAAGATGGATGGTTCTTTTGAATGAACATTTTTGTAATGCAAGCAATAACAGACTGATTTATGCTTAATTTGCAGAAATGAATTTACACAATGTGTTCCAGTGAAAAGATTACTGTTTTCCACCCAGTATGTCTGAAGCATCATCACTAAATCAAGATTTGTGTTATATGGTGACATAATCTAGTTATTACCATAAAGATTTTAAGGTACTAGCATGACTGGATCACAAGTTATGACATGGAATATGACAGTGTGTTTTGTAGAAAACTCATGTTGGAATAATGTGCTATCATGAAAATTTGTTTTGCATTAGGGAAAGATTGCTGCAGAAATAATTCAAACTATATATGGCATGAATTGCAAGATTCATGACAACAGGAAGAGTAGAAAACTCAACAATGACTAGAACTGCTGAAAATGTGCAAAAAATGGCAAAAATTTTTGAATGGATTGCTGTATATCTGTCAACCTCATTGGGGAATCCACTGCTGGCATTTTTTAAACCATTATCCATTGCATTTTATTGAAAGGTTTGAAAAAGTGGAAGTACGTTAGAGTCTCTTTTGTTGATAATAATTAAAAAATATTCCATAATGGAAGGCTGTAGACATGTGCAAAGAACCCACAATTACATAGTTAGAATTCTTGTCAAATATTGTAATGATTGATAAGCCATGATGTTTACAGTGTGAGTCATCATCATGAATACATTTGTACACATAAGACAGTAAATTCTAACTACTATTTGGATGTTTTGAATCAATCATTGAACAAAAATTTTGCACAGGTGATCTGAATACATCAAGCAAGGCTTTTAATCATTGCTGCATGATAATGCACCCGCCAAGATTGTGCCAATTTTTTGGACCAAAAGAGGTTTGTTTGATTGACCAATCATTCTGTACTCTTGATGTCTATTTTCAAAATTAATATTCTCTATGAAAGCAGGATATCATGGTTCAATTCAGGTTATCCAGAAGTTTTCACAATGTTTTTGCAAATTATTATGGTGAAGAATTTCAAGAATTGCTTCAAACAACTTTACAATCATTTTCAGCATTGTACGAGTTTCAAAATTATTTTTAATAATGAATAATAAAAACTGAACATAAATAATGTCATGTTTTATTTTATATCAGTTACCTTTTTACTGGCACACACTGTATATACTCACAATTAAGAATAGTTATGATAGAGTTGAGGAAATTTATGATCAGCTGGAAGTGATTCTAAATAGATGCATGTCCAAGAAAAATATAAAATATAATGGATGACTGAAATGCTAGTTAGAAATAATTCAAGAGAGAGATGCATTAGGAAGTTATGCTTCAGAAATAGCAATATTCATTATCAAAGACTTATTATAATACTTTAGTTAACAAAAGAATTTTATTTCTCATTAACATTTTGTTTTGAGTCCTCACTAAGATGCTGATACATTTGGAAAAGCTTTGGTGATCTTGCTAGGTACCAAATTGATTACATTCTTATAACAAAATGAAATGTTAAAGATGGTCACTTTTCCTGGGGACAGTCATGACATCTGATTATAACAAAGTTAAGATGAAACTGAGATTGAACTTTAAAAAAATAAAATCTTAAGATGGGGTTAAGAAGAATGTCTCCAATGGTTTAATAGAATTTGAGAAGATTGTGAGCAAGTATTTGGAGAGGTTGATTTTGAATAAGAGACACAAATTGATATTAAAAATTACTGAGTACTAGTTGAGGGGGAAAAATGAAGATTAATAGAATTACAGGAAAAAGTATATGAATGTGCAGTAGTAAATAATATAAACACTGAATGAGTAAGGTTAGAAACAAATATATCCAAGAATGAGATAAATAGAACTATAAGCAGTGGAAGGATAGATATTTAGTAATAGAAAGTAATAAATTTAATTACGATTAATCAACTAAATACAGAGAAGAAAAAATTTCTGATATTTAAAAAAATGAAGTTAATGAATGTCTATGGTAAATATATGTTAAAGCTAAGATGGAAGTTTACATGGAAAAACTATATGAAGTGCCTATCCCTTTTGATTAAAAATATTATGGGACTTGATTAGAAATACTGGTTTCTCTCCTATTACAAGGGAGGAATTTGATATGGCTAGTGAATAATGTTACATTCTCATTGCTCCTATGTATGAACGTGGAGAATAATATGAACACTATGTATACCTTGCAGTTATTATGACTAATATACAGTGTAACAGATTGTAAGAACAATAGAATTATCACTTTTATCCTTTATATTTTTACAATTTTATTTCAGATAATTAAAAAAAGATTGAATTGTCATGTAAAGCAATTTTTGGAGAGAGGCCAGTTTGGTTCAAAAAGAAAGTGTCAATAAAAATACCAATTGATATCTCTAGTCAATACTAATTGATATCTCTAATAAATACCAATTGGGATTCAACTGTTTTTAGTGAAAGAAATGATAATCTGAATAAAGTTCTGTGTTTACTTTGTAGAATATGAAAAGGACCTTAATTATGTAACTTACCATAGACTATTTCCAATTCTGAAACAAATGGTTTGCTCCCTGCATAGCATCTGGTTATTTTTTTTGTTTAACATTTTTCCATAGACTATAACAGATATGATAGTTAGAAAAACAAAGCTAGTTTTGAAGTGGATGGTCATATCATTTATTTAATTAAATATGTTGATCAGATGATGATTTTAGTTAATATAGAACATTGGTGATGATGATTGGGGGGGGGGAGTAAAGTTGTTCCTCATTTTAGTGCAACTTTTGTAAATGTGATGATTAAACCTGGTAATATCATGAAATTGTGACACTACTAAATTGGTAAATGATATGGTGAAATAAATGAATGGCAGTTCCTTAGTCAATTGGTCACATAGAAAAAGCATTGTGAATAAGAGATATGTAAAAGGATTGGAATGAGAAAATACATTTACAAATAAATAATATTATTTTGATTATTATTATAATAACGTGAAAGCTAAACACCTTCAAACAGATACGCTTTAAACATGCTTACGTGACAGCCAATCAGATGGAATAATAGTTCTGGCTTATGTTTTAGAATTGAGAGTCCCATGTGATGTCATTATTCCATCTGATTGGCTGTCATGTATCTGTTTGAAGGTGTTTAGCTTTCACATTATTATAATATTATCTGTTTACGCTTAAATTTGATATATTAGATCATTATTATGATAGTTTGCTGTTGGTTGCCTCTCCATTAACGTAAATTGTTGTAGCCAGTTGAATTTAAAACTATCCATGACTCTATCTTTTCATATACTTAACCTGTTATTTTACTTTGCTAACTATTGCTGCTCTTTGATGAGCTAGAGAATTATATGATTCTAAAAAAGCTTATCACTTCTACAACTACTCTTTTCTTTCTTCTTCCATTTTATTTATCTGTCTTTGTCAATGTTTTAAACACTATTTCCATTTCTGTTTTTACTTTTCTTAATTACAATTTTTTATTTGCTTTTCCATATTGTTTGTCTTGCTTATTTTTGTAATAGTTCACATCTTCTTATACTTATATTTTTCTCTTTGTTTCTACATATGCATCATAAGTATAAAATTATATCCTTTTTAAAATATTAGATATATGCATATTTTAAAGTCTATTCAATCTAGAACTATCAGAAACAGATTTACTGAAGAAATGATAAACATCATTCAAAGTATCTATAGCATTTAGCCTAGTAAAGAAATAGTAGAATTAAAAACTAAATATTTTGGGGTCAGTTTCAACCTAAAGAAAATATTTTAAAAACCCAACATGCTCAGTTTATCATGTGATTTTTTGATTATTCAACAAATAATTAAAATCATATGACAGAAGATAAACAACTAAGAGAAAAGAGAAATATGCTATCTACAAGACCTGTATATGCACCTGTATTTATAAAGCTAACAGGGGCATTAGTTACATGTTATTTTCATTAGAAATACATAGATTTTGTAAGTATAATCATGATTTTAAATGTTTATATTAGATTCAAGACCAGTTGTATGAACATTGATTTATCAATTGGATACTAGATATTATGTTACTTGATTACTATGATCAGTTTCTGACTATTGTTGGTTGTAATAAAGCAATAGATTTGCTATCTATACAGACTAAATAAATATTTTTGTAATCAGTCATAAAAGAAGATAATTAATTACCTTCATACTGTATTTCATTGCCAAACATAATTAACAATACTTACAATTAACATAAGTGGACTTTTTTTGTCTTTGTCAATCTGACCTTCAAATGATTATTTTTTAAAAGTATTTTCATGTTTTCTAAAGTATCATCATCATCAACCATTATCAATCCACTGCAGGATAAAGGTCTCTCCAAGTTCAATCCATCTTTTCCTATCTTTAGCTTCTCTTCTCCACATCACCCCTGCACACTTTCTTATTTCATCCATCCATCTCACATGTGGTCTCTTTCTGGGTCTTTTACAATCTCTTGGAATCCAGTTTAAGATTTCAATTGTCCATCTATTATCATCTCTTCTAGAAATATGTCCAGCCCAACTCCATTTTAGTCTTTTAATTTTTTTCAATGAGGTCAGTAACACCTGTTTGTTCTCTTACCCATACTGCAATATATTAAATGGAGAATGCTGAAACATTCTATAATAAAATCATTCTGAAATAAGATATATAATAACCAATCTATGAATTATTGACTATAGCAATATAAAGCTAACAAGATTGGTTTCAAGACAATGTTATTATTAGCTTTATCAAACCCTTAAACATCACCAATTAGAATTAATTACAATCTTAATTTATTCATTTTATTTATGTGATTATTATTATTATTATTATTAGCAAACCCTTTTAAATGGATTTGGCTGGTTAATTTTTTATTTTGAAATATTTCATCATCGTGACTGATTCTATGTCTTCATTGTAATTTACCTCATGTGTATCTAATCAGTTTTACACTTTCTAAGGATAACCTTGGGATAATCTTTATAAATTAAATTTGGTCTGCTCCTATGATAAAGTCATGCTTATATTCATCTTAAAATTCTTTTTATAAAATTTATCACTTTTTATTTGTTTAACATGCCCATTTCGGTGGAAATGTGACTGAGGAATTTCTTGATCAATCTTATGATATTGTCACCCTATTTTATATTACCAAAATATTTTTAATAATTTTTTTCTCATGCTTTTATATTACATAGATAGAAGTTTCATGTTTTATTTCTGTACAATAAATTTGACAAAATAATAAACCTTTAAAATTACTATGTTGAAATTCAGTGTACATCTAGCTATTCATAAATATTATCATGCATTTAAGTGAATCAAATGATAAAATAGTAGATAAAATCTCTTTGTGAAGACCTTTTTCTTGCATTTGCTTGGCAATAAAAACTGTGTGTAGGTTTTTTTGATTTTTTTAAATTCCTACTGAGTATCTAATAATTATTCATTTAAAATTAAAACCAACCCATTCAATACATTTTTATATTGGATAATGGTCACATTATATAAAACTTACTGTAGTCTTTTTTATGCCTTTTATTTTTATAAATTCAAACAAAAACATTCTTAAAGATATGTCACACAGCTTCATAGTTCCGTACATAATTTTAAAATTCTATTAGTTTTGAAACTAATGCAATGTTTAGAATTACTCCCAAAATCCCTTGCAGTCTTTTCATTTTTAAGATTAAAAAAAATCTGTTCAATTTCATTAAATTGGAAATCTCTGTTAAAATCTGGATCAGTGAGTTAAAATATCATTAAAATCAGTCTTTCATAATTTTACATTAAAAAATAATTTCAAAACAACTCTTGAAACCTGTTCAAAATATCATCAGAACCATCTAAAGAAATGGCATCTAATTCTTCATTATCAGCTCGATTTTGATAACTCTCTAGTGGCAGTTTCAATTATATTTGCAATTAAACCTTTATTCTATATCATACCTTGATAAACTTTACATTATTTATTACTAATATAAGTTTGCAAATGAAAAATATTTTAAAAGATATTTCAACTTTGCTAATACAGAAAAAAGAACTAAAGTGAAATATGTAATAAGAACAACGATCTTTTGTTTTATTGGATATATCTCTTTGCAGATTAAAGATATAGTTAACAATTGTTGTTCAGATATCATAAAGCAATGAAATTATATTTTAAAATTTTAAATTGCATTTATAATTATTAAAATATTACAACAAATTTCTGCACATATATTTATGAAAGATTTCTTTTCAATGAATCCATCATAACTTCTGCTTTTCCATATAGTTTCATGGACTTGTCTTCTTAAAAACAAATCTTCTTAAATAAAATCCAATTGTAATCATGAAACTTTTGGGTTTAAAATAAATATTTACTGTATTTCTTTCTGAAGTAACAAAAGAAAAATGTTCGCTCTCAATGCCTGAAAACAAAGAATTTACCATTCAGTGGAATCATTGACTCCTTTGTATTGTGATGTTATCACTCAATGAGATTGTTGGCTCATTTGAATTTCAGATACCATATCTGTATGATTCTGATATCTTCTATTAATAAATCAATATAAATTTTAGTTTCTGCTATTAAACGAATGAAAATATGCCAAATAGCACTATAGATAGCTACAAGAGATAGAAGAAAAGCTGGAAGTGACAATAGCACCATTAAAACACATTGAAGACATACAATGGGAAGTGAATTCTTTAATGAGTTTTTTTCTAAGTTTATATTTTACTTTTTATCTATTGAAAAAAGATCTATAAATTGCTGTATCTTCTTCAAACTATTAGTTGAGCTTTTTAAGATTACAATAATTTTATATTTATTAGTTTTTGTAACCATTCTATTTTATAAATTTTATTACTAATTGTTTATTTATCTAGCACAGTGTTTTCCTTGTACTAGTCATAAGGGAATCACTCTGGCACATTAGCTGTATAAAGCTGAAGAATACTCTCACTTTCTAAACATAAGATGGGATCTTTGAAAAGATAAGAATGCATCCATCTTATCTTTTTCCCTTTAATTCATATATGTAGGCCAATTTAAAGTATTTAGAAATGAGAGCATCCTGTAAATTGTAAAATTTTCATAAATGTCATTCATAAGTGAATGGAATTAAAAAAGATTTCTTAAAACCTTCATGCTTTCATTTCTAAATGCTTTATATTGCCCTATATGTATATGAATTTAGGTTTTAAAAAAAGTAGTTTCATTCTTATTTTTTCAAAGACCCTATCTTGTGTTTAAACAGCTTTATAAATTCATGCAGTGCGTGTATTGGGATGATTCCCTTTCTATACAAATTTTATTACAAAATAATTTTATATAATGTTAAGGTACATTTCTTATGTTTTTCAAAATCTAATTTGGCATTTTAATCATTGACTATTATTATATGGTTGGCTATCATTCACTATTTTACCATGCCCTGCTCTATTTATTTGCAAATGTAATATTATTTAGAAATACTTTATACACATCAATTTTGTTGTTCAATGTATCATTGTAGATGGGATTTTTTTTACATTATTGATGTTATAGTTCACATCTACTTTCTGTGCTATGAATATTATGAAATTCAAATCCAAGTAGAATTTGCAAATGTTTTTAAATAAATGATAAATACTAAAAAAAAAAAAGGTTATGATTATTTCAGATAGTTTTCCCATAACCAATCCAGATAATCGTTCAGCATTATTAGTTAGTAAGTAGATATCTGCTATTTTTTACAGATAATAAAGTCCTTGATTATTCTCATTTGTCAGATGAGTATCAGATATGCTGATCCTAACGTGAGTAAAGTCATCATATCGGGCGCAGTAGGCATTTTATTCTCACACACTCTAAGTCTTTTACCCTACACCATTAATTTACATTTATTGTATGTTTTTACATTACATATATTTGCATAATTAGAAGTATGTTTATTAATTTGTTGAACAAAATATCTTGTTACGGTGTTTACTGGGCTTTTTTTTTTATTGCTACTTGATAAATTTTTATTATAAATTTCGTAAATAATCCATTTACCATTTAGCTACACATTAATAGAATAATAACGTATTAGAAATGATTTACTAAGGTCAAGAATTCAGTTTATTAAAGGAAGTTGAAACTTTATTCCGAATTAATATTTTTATGCACACTTACCAATCTGGAAGTAAACAAGTTTTTAAGTATTGCTCTGTCATAAGGCAAATTAAATTCAAAAAATTTTAAAATTAAGAGTCTTTGGGATGTATCTGAACATCATCTCAGGAATAATGATGAATTTATACTGACAGATAAAGCTGATTAATTATTAATAACAATATTTTTTTTTTGTATTAAAGCTTACACAACAGATGACGACTGTGAAAGAATTTGTTCCGACTGTTAATCTCCATTTTGCAGTGGAGTGTATCGCTTTAATTAACTGAGTTTTTTTTTTATTGCGTTTTATTTGAACTAAATTAGCAAATAAAAATGTACAATTTTATATTCTAATTTATATATTTTATTCATATGATGGACATACTTTTAAGGATAATTTATTTATAATATTAAAATTCTGGAAAAATCATTAAAAAAGTACAAGAAAGATATAAAGAAATTCGATATTCTTTACTTTAAAAAAAAAAAAAAATTTAACTTGGATTAATAGACTTTTTTAATAAATTATTCTTGAGACATCACAGATAAGCTAACTTAATTATATATTAGAAACAATAATACAAATATCTCTTCTATTGTTAATCAGATTTAGCTAACTAATTCACATCTTTTTAATATATCCTTTTTTAAAAGGGTTTACCTTTTTTCATATTTTTTTAATATAATTATTTCCTTAATTTTAGTTTTTATTTCAGCAATGTTAACTCACAAGGAAAATATCCATATTACCTAATTCATGAATTATTCCCGCAATCTCATAACAATAATTTTAATAATCCTGGTGAGATAAATAGTTGTCTTTGGAGAATGAAAACAAATTTTGAAATTTATACTTTCAATATATAGATATCCCCCCCACCTATGCTATAATTTTTTGTATTAATCAAGTATTTATTTATCAAATGACTTATTTCAATATCATTTCAAAAGATTTTTAAATTAGAATATTTATTACCGTATGTTGAAAAGTATCTGCTATTGAAATAAACAAATCTAGATCAATTGGCAAAAAATAAAAATATTTAAAAAAATTATATGAATGATTTTATTCACGTTAAGTAATACATTGGCAGGAAAAAAATAAATTTTCTTTAATTTTCGCAAATAAAAGTGTGACACACACATGTTTAGAAATATTCTTCGTTACACTTTACATAAACAGAAATTAGATTGTGAATTATTTATTTATCAGCTGAAAAATTTTATCTGATGAATACATTGGCTTCAATACAAGAAAATTGGAGTTCTTTTCAAATTTATATAAGTGGATTCATTGAAAATCTCACTTGGAGTTAATACTATTTCTAAACATGAGGACCCTACATTTTTATTTGTGAAAACTGAGGATTTAGTTTTAACTTTATAATATTTTTTTGTAAATAAAAGCATTTTTTAATTTTATTTTTTCTATTTTTAAATTTATATATGTAATAGTGGATTATAAAAATCACTTTGCATGTAATCAGTTTTTAATTAGAATGGTCACCTTGCATCAATTTTATAACATTAAAAATGTTAATTTTTCACTATGTTTTTGCGAAAAAAAAATTTGCAACCTCTAAAAATTATATATTATCATTGATTAATACATGTGTATGGAAACTTATATCTAAATTGGAATTGGGAAAGTGACAAAAATTGAGTAACAAGATTTAATGTAGGTAAAGAGAATAAGGCAAACAAATCCATATTAAAAAGGGGGTGGAGAAGCAATCTCATTTAGATGACAAACATCATTTAACATCAAAAATTATCTAATAATTAAATATATATCTGAAAAGTATTTACAATGATTAGAATCATTAAGAGTGATAATTTGTGCACTTAGAAGTAAAGTATGATGACTTCAAAGTGAAATGCACTGTTATTCAGCTGTGCCAGAATAAATGTTAATTATAATTAACCAACATTTGAGGTCTACAAAAAACCAAGGTACGGGTATTCATGAAACAGTCTACATGGAATTCCATTAATGTTTGACCTAAGCCTAGAAATATTGAACGTGTTTAATGAATGTTTATAACTTCATGTTTATAACTACAGGATTTCTGGCTTTTTTTTAATAGACATTATATGGTATTACTATTTTTACTACCTTCTTTGTGAACTTTAAATTTACTATAAGTTGTGGTTCATGTTAAAACCAAATCACTCTAAACCTGGCCTCTTTATATGTTAGGAATATATCCAAATTGATAAGCATAACCTCAGATATTGATCAAATTGATGTGTCATTTTTGATGTTTCGTTCAAGATTCTCCTCAGATGTAAACATTTTTATAATATTGTCAAACAATACATAAGTTATGTAATTTCTACAAAGTAGGTTAGAATATTTCATTATATATAAATAATTTAATGATTAATATTAATTGTAGTAACACTGCACAGCACAGTTTGGTATAGCAGTAGTGTCTGACTTGGGATCAGTAGGTCCCGAGAATGATTCTAGTACTCACAAGTCTTGTGCTCAAACTTCTTATGAACTCCTAATCAATAAAATCATTATTTTTTTTTTTATAGTAATACAATATATAATCCCATTGAAAAGTTTAGGGAGTCAACTATAATTTTGTTTTATATGGATTCATCTTGCTATTGGGAAGTAAAATCTTAATTTGTTTTTTGATCTGTAAAGGTATATCAGTGTCACATAAAACTATTTTAAATTCTTTGTGATCAATACATTTTTTTATGTAATTTTTAAATTAAATGACTATTTTGTAGTTAAGAATCTAACGTCTCACTATAATACTTTCCATGTAGAAATTGTCTGCCATGCTAAAGATAATTAAAAGTCTGAAGGGATCATCTTTCCTTATAATTCTGAAAGAATCATCTCAGCCATTAACAATTTTCTTCCAATTTCACTATGTTCACGCCATCTAGCATAAGTTTTATTAATGAATAGATGCCATATAATAGTGCTATTCTCCAAATATTCACAGACTAGTTTCTAGCATATGGCTTTTATCAGTAAAAAACTTTTGAATGTTTAGAACAATGCACTTGAACTTTTTGGTTTTGAATGCATCTTTTCTCTAGACTCACTTTTTACCTTTTTTGTTAAACTATCAAGCCACCAGTTCAAATTGGAAAAACCTGCATTTTTTTTAAAATCATGCCAAATAGATTGCTAAGCAAAATGTCTAAGCAAAGATTATATAATGTTTTATGGATCGATGTCTTCTCAGCCTTATTGATATAAATTGATGTTTCGATTTTTTAATTTGTAATCTTCAATCATTTGGAAATGTTTACAATCTAATATATAGAATTTTTTTTGTGTGTGCAAATGATTGTGGTTATCAAAAACCATATAATTAATTGTTTGTTTGTTTTTTGTCTTCATTCCGGAGCAGATTTTTTTTTTTTAAGTATATTTTTAAAATTCTAAGTTTTTTAATCTATTGCTCTTTGTGGATTTAGATAGTAATTGTTTTAATATATTCACAATATTGGATTTGTAGTAAAAAGAAAGTTAATGCTTCTTGAATTAGATATAAATAATTTTGCAGATGTATTGGCTCTAATGATTATGTTTAATATATTTTCTTATTATAACTACATTACTATATGAAAAAAATTGATAATCTGTTTATGTAATATGGAAGCCATTTGTCATGCTGACAGCTCTTCCAATTTATATAAACTAGATTTGACTAATTATTAATCTATTGTTAGTGTACTACTAATTTATTGTGATTAGTGTATTTTAGAAATATACAATTAATGTATAAAAATGAAGTAATTAAAAAATTCCTAATATTATTAAATTTTAGAAATAAAAAGTGTAAATTGAAAAAAAGAAGTGTTTGACAATTTAAAACAGAGAATAACAAAACCAAATTTATAGGATATAGACAAAAGTAAAGAAGTGTAAGATATGTGAATAAAACAGTTAGTATGGATAGTCATTTAATAGTTATTTCATAAAATTATTTATCGATTCACTAACTGCTCACAGTTGGTGCCATCAACAAAGAATCAAATACAATATGGTGGTTGGAAGGGTTACAAAATGGATGGAAGAAAATATTATAGTGGGAGAAATGCAAGGAAGTTTTCGATCAGATAGGCATATAGGAGATAGTTTATTTATAGTCACACAACTTATAGATATAAGTAGGAATACAGGTAGACAGTTATATGTAGGCTTTATAGATATAGATTAGACATATGATAGAATAAATAGAAATAGATTTTGTTTAAGTTTAGAAAATTTGGGAATGGATGGAGCTTAGTGGTTATTAAAAGAAATTATATGAAAATAATTACTATATATATCAATTAGGGAATATATAATCAGTTAAAGTTAAAAATGGGGCAGGACTAAGACAAGGATGCCCTATGTCACTTATTTTGTTTTTGTTATATTTTAGAAAAATGGAAAGAGCAATAGAAAGATTAGGAAGAGGGATAGAGGTACCATTAATAGATGGCAAGGGAATATATATATTGTCGGGTCTTTTATTTGCAGTTGATGTGTTTTTATGTGCAGAAAAAAGGGAAGATATGGAAGTTATACTGAGGACATGTGAAAATATGAATAAAGAGATGGGAATTAAATTTAGTGAAGAAAAATCAAAAGTAATGATGATTAATACTGGGGAAAGAAAAGACAAAGAATTTTTATTGGGAAAGTTAAGTATGGTGAATAGATATAACTATTTGGGAATCATCTTAAGTAAAATAAATAACTGATGCAAAGAAAAGATAGGAATTGATAAAGAAAGTAACAGTGTTTTCATATTATAAATATGATGTTGCTAGAATTGTATGGAAGGGAGTGGCAGTAGCAGGGTTAACATATCATAACAATGTGTTATGTGTTACTAAGTGGTATTAGATTACTCAGAAAAATTACAAAGAGAAGTAGGAAGACATGCATTAGATGTAGATGTGTGGATGGCAAAGGAGGCAATTCAAGGAGAAATGGGATGGTCAAGTTTTTATTAGAGAGATGCAAAAAGCAAAATGATATTGATCAGTAGATTGCAGTTTATGGATAATAAAAGAATAGCCAAAATAGTATTTAATTGGGTTATGAATAGAGGGCAGGCAACAAGATGGGTGAGAAAGATAATGTGATATGCAGAAGATCTGGATTAAGAATTTATGTCAGTATACTTTTACAAAAGATGGGATGATTGTATTAGGAGAATTGTTGGGTGTTATAGTCATAAGGAATGGGATAGAAGAATAGATGCATTAATAAAAAATAGAGAGTTGGGGAGATGGAGAACTGGTATGGAGAGTAAAAAGAGTTTAAATATTTATAGAAGTAAACAGAATATTGGATGTGTGTTAATTTATGATAATAGCAAGGAACATAGTTTACTGTTTAAGGCTTGAATGGGTTCTTTAGCAACAAGGGAATATACACATAAGTGGGAAAATATGAGTGATTTAGTCTACAAATTGTGTAAGGAAGGCATAGAAAATAGTAGGCATCTGTTAATTGAATGTAAATGCCTGAAAGCAGAAAGGGTGAAAATAACGAAGTTGTCGAAGAATAAATATAAACAAAGTGATTATACAGAAAGTGAGTTATATGCCGAGTTTGGGAAAAGATAAGAGGGATTTAGTTAGATATAAAGGCCATGAAGTTGACAAATATTATGTTGTGGAAATGGGATGGAGCAGGATAGAGAAGAATATGGTAAAACTTAGAATGGGGAATGGAAAGGGAAGGTAAAGTAGCTAACCTGTTTTTCTGGGCATAGTTTGCTGAGAGATTCCTGACTCTGAATAAGGAGAAATCCCAGTGCATCACATCACAAATTGAAAACTGTTGATGTAATTATAATTCAGTTAACTACCAGCCATTTCTAATGATCCTGAAGAACAATATAAAGAAATTGTCTGAAACATGGAGTTTAGTCTTTAAGATAAATTTGCATCTGCAAATGAAAATTAAGAATTTAAAGGGTTATTGACAATTTATAGGTAGTTTGCCTCAATAAATACAGCAAAAATAAAATCAACAACAGTGTGGACAATTATATATATACGTGAAGCAATTATATATAGATATATATAGTATATACAATTATATATATACGTGAAGCAATTATATAAGATCAATAGTTAAAATAATTAAATCAAATCGGGACAGATCTGCTTCAAGATAAAGTGTTCTCTTATCACATGATTTTAGACAAATGATGTCTTGAGCCAAATTAATTATATTTTTAAAAAAATAAGTATGTACTTATGTGTGTATATATATAAATACACATTCACATGGATATAGGTAAATAAATATATGTATTTTGAATTTTTATAGGTTTTTTTTTTTTCATTTCATTTAATATTATAAAATAAAACCATTTTGCCTCAAACCATAATACTGAAAAATATAGTTTAAAGGTTTTTTTTTATATCTATATAATCTGCATTACAATTTTTTTTTTAATAAACAGTTGTCATTAGTTTAATATTTATGTCATTAAACTAATAACATAATATCACATGCTTGTGTGTATTCATGTGTAAAGAAAGTTAAATATATATATATATATATATATAAAGGTTTTTAAATATGGTATAGATTTTGATTTTTTTTTTTTTTTAAATCTTGTTTAACAACTTTTAATTTCAAGTCTTGAGATGAATTTAACACTATGATAACATTAAAAAATAATACTAACAGTTTTAAATGAAAGTGGTAAATTAGTTATAATTCTGTGCTTGAATATTAGTTAAGATATAGTGTCTCTTCATTTTCTCATGACTGATGAGTTCAGAACAAAAATGTATGGAACTGTTTTGAATTTGTGATTGACATAGGCCAAATTTTATAGGTGTAATATTTAAAAAAAATTATTTACCTGTTTGATAAAGAAAGTATTTTTTGCATTTCAAATATATTTTCATTTGAAGGAAAGTATTTTTTTATTTTTTTCATGTGTCAAAGCATCGGCCATGAAGCGAACCCAGGACAACTGCTTGTAAGGCAGCTGTGCTGGACCACTCGGCCACCAACGCTTGACAAGTATTTTTTTTATTTAAACATAATCAGACACTTATGAAGTAAATGAATACTAATATTTTACTTTATTGTGTACATATTTATTTAAAATCAAAATAAACATATGGATTATATAAGTACAGTAGTTAAATATTTATTTGAAGATAATAAAAAATTTAAAGAAAATAAAATTAATATTTTCCTTCTTCTTTAATTTTTTTTTTTTTTTAAGATTTAAATGTATTTTTGCTGTTGTTGTTTCCTGTATCCTTCTCTAATTCCAGCATTAGCAAATTTTATCTTAAAATTTGATATCACACTTGCAATGTGAATCATTTTCTTTAGCAAAGATTTTTTTATTATTATTATTTTTTTTTTTCAAATAAATAGTAATGAAGATTTGGCAATAATTTTTCAAGATTTTTCATTTTTATAAATAAAAAAAATAGCTTTATATTTTATATCACTATTTGTGCAATTTGTGAGATTAATTGTATGATCACTTTAAAACCTGGAAAAAAAGTTTTTTTTTAAGTTTTTTTTTTTGACTTATTTAATCCTCTCAACATTTAAAGTTATTATATATCATCCAGTTTGAGACAGCTTTTAAAAATTATATATTTATATAATAATGCTCAGACAAGGTGAAATTTTTTCTTCACCATCAACTGTATTGCAGCATGACCATTACAGGATAGGTATCCAGATATATTTACATGTTACTTTTCACCATACTATTGGAATAACATTAGATAAGATCTTATTCTCATGCAATTAACATACTTAATTTCAATACTAAAATTCAAAACTAATCTCATAGATAAATAAATTATATAATTCATAGCATCAAAGTTTTATATAAGTCCACTGTGACTTATGAGTGACAGGAATATGATCAACCATTTGATTATCAAACATTATTAAAAGCAAAAGAAAAATGACAATTGCCTCTTGAATGACTAATATTATATGCTGGCTCTTCAAAGGTTAGGTTATCCCTTGCATAGTATACTTAATATATTTACATTTGATTAATAACTATAAATTCATTTCTTTCTGTAATACATGGAACTGTAATAACCTCAATATTTAAGTGTAAATATTATCATTGGCACGATTAAATTTCACTTTTAAAATTATGTAATTCTAAAAATACATAAATAATAATTATGTCACTTCGACTCAGATATCAGCACATAAAATTTCATAAAAGGAGATAGTCCTTTAGTTTCCCTAGTTATATTCAAACAATGCGCAATATCAACTAATATTGTGAATGAAGTTACAATTAGGATGCAAAGTTAGGTATTTTAACTATAAGATTCTAAAAATAGTATTGTAATATATGCATGCAATAAAAGAGAGCTGATCCAAAATATTTTAATGTATAACTGACAAAATTTTATAATTGTAATTACTTAAATATAGAACTTACATAATATTATTTCAACTTTAAATTATAGAAATAGTATTGAGAATAATTATAGTCTGTAGGAAATTATTTCATGTCTCCATTAACATGACTAAACAATTAACCCTGCAGTTTATAGATATAATTAATAAGTTTAATGAGACAATGATTAAATTAATGTAAGAATTTGCAATCCATACTTATATATTCTATCATTCATGTCTTAGAATTAATTGTTTCTTTTTTTAAAGATAATTTAAATAATTAAAAAAAAATCAGTTGTCTTAATGTCTTGCATTATTATTTTCTATAAAAATGACTTCCTTTTTTATTTAAAGATGATAATACAACTTTTGAGATGCATCTTTAATTAGATAATGTCAGTATCTATTTAGTTAGTGTACTATATTCCATTTTCTGTTTAGTTTCTGATTTTAAGACTGCGTGGAATTTCTGAAGCAATACTGGAATAACTAATCAATAAATTGAAAAATTATCATATATCGACACATATTTAAAGATGTAAATAGTGAAGCATAGATTTTATACAAACTAATTTAAAATCAAATACATCAAGGGTAAACGTAGATTTGTACTTTTACACATTTATCTGCATTTAAATAAAATAGATTCTTTACTAAGAACATAAATAGTTTATAAAAATTAAGCATATAATTCTCATAGAAAAATAAATTATTTTTCCATAACACAAAATTGTTTGTTTTAATGTATTTACAAAGCAATCTCAAAGTAAATATATATTTGTACTTGTATGATAACAAAATATTTAGTCTACTGGACATTTACACATCATTGGCAATTGAAACATTTTATCATAACCAGTTATTAATAAACCATTGATAACCATTAAAAGCATTCCAACAATCTTGTACCAGAGTAAACAGCCAAGTTTTCATGGGCTCAAGCCATATTCTGAAGAGAATGCCAGCCACATACCCTGAACTATTACAGTTTCATCTAGGTTAGGGGTGGGCAATTGTTTTGGCTCGAGGGCCACAGAGGTTGGCGGAGGGCCACATCAGGGGCCACTTTGTGGAAGTGAAGGTTAGCAGAGAGCCATACTTTTTTTCATGACACAATAAACACACTGTTTTATTCCCTGTAATACCAAAGAAATATTTGTTTGTCCATTTTTTATTAAACACATGACATTCATCACCGAATTTATATTTTTCGGAGGGTTCATGGTTTCACTAAAGTTGGAAATGTATATATTTGCTAATGCAAAGACAAAATTGAAATTAACTAGATCAATTGGAAAAGCACTGCACATTGTATCTGCACTGCGCATGTGTATTGATGTGGCCATTGTAGTGGAAAATACAAGATAAATCTTCAGTCACACACTGGAAGGAAATCTCAGTTCAAGGCAGATTTTTTTTTATTGTCTTGGCGGGCCACATAAAAACTCTTAGCGGGCTGCATGTGGCCCTCGAGCTGCTATTTGCTCACCCCTGATCTAGGTCATATATATGCTGTCTTGGCAATAAACCAGTGGAATATTCATTAATAATTTTTATTAGTTTATTTATTAGAGATTATGCAATAATGAATAATGCTTCTGTGGTGTAATTTTCATTACAATACTCTCATGCAAGATAATGACTGGTTTCTCCACTATATGGTTGAAGATATGTAAAAAAGATGTATGATTCCTCAAGATACACATCTTATGCTGAACCCATCTGTTGGCCAAACCACAATTTCTCATCAAAATAAAAATTAGCATCATTGTATCATTTTATCCTTTTCTTTTAATTATTAACCCACTTTGTTGTTTTATTATACTATGTATTAATTTACAAAACACATGTTCTTTCGTGAAAAGAAAAAATGTCATTTGCAATGGATTTTATCCTTTACTAATACTAAAACTTAATATATACTCAGTTGATTATTATTTTTTTGTTTCTTTTGAAAGAGAAGAAAATTTAAAAAATTTGAAGACAAATAAGAAAATTATGGAAAAAAGAAATATGTGATTTACAATTAATAAGATTTATCATATATATATTGAAGCACAAGCTAAAGCTGGCTACAAATATTGACATGCATCAAGCATTGTTAGCCAAGAGGTCAGTGCAGCTGCCTTGCAAGCAAGCAGTTGTTTGCAGATGGTTGTTGCGGGTTCACCTCCCGGCTGATGCTATGACATATGAAAAAAAAATATTGGCATATATATGACAAAAAAGGAGAAACGTATAATTTCTTTATATAAAAGTAACATAGATTTATTTTAGTTAAATTAGATAAAAGAAAAAAAATTGTGATAAAATGAAAATTGAAACAATAGATTACAAATCTGCTTAATTAAAGAAATAAAATATAATACAAAAGAATAAAATATTTAGTTAGTCCTGAATATTTAGTACTGTATTTCAATAAAATTTGATTAAGCACAAATTCTAGATAATAGGATACCTTAAACTAATAGAAGTTTGCAGCTTTATGCATCCAGAATTGACTATACCTCTTTCTCACAAATTAGCTTGCTTCTCATCATTTCTATATCAAAATTACTTTCTATGTAAATATAAATCCACCTGAAAAGCTAACAAAGATATCAAAGATCTCGCTTCCAATGGATTTAAACATCACCTTCTAAATAAGAAAATAAAGCAATTTTACAGTAAGCTTAATCTAGACCCCCTCTGATGACAGGCCATGGCTACTTCTATCATATATTTTTACACTCGCCAAGACATTCAATAAAATATTTCCCCCACTTACCACCTCACTCTTTGCACACACACACACAACCCTTCCACTATCACTCTTGAACAAAACTCAAAGGATAGACTTGAATCTGATCTCACCCTTTGCATAGTATATGGAATTCAATGCCCCCAGGCAGGATGCAAATCTATGTATTACAGACAATCCCAGGCATCTTTGTCCACATGAGTGTTGCATGCCCAATGTGCATACAATAAAGCTGCTGCCAAGCCAGAGTGTAGCTCAATCTTTTTCGAGCATCAAAAATCCACAGGACATCTCTTCACCCATCCTCTGCAATCATTTAATATATTGAAAGACAACTTCATATGGAAGATCAGAGAGATATACCATATAGCTAACTCTGCACACACCATCAACCATAAAGATTCATCCTTTCCCCTCTCCAGAATAGCTAACTCTGCACACACCATCAACCATAAAGATTCATCCTTTCCCCTCTCCAGAAAATGGACTCTGATTCTAACAATATGCTTCTATTTTACATAAATTTAAGTATTCTCTGTTATACATATACAACCTTGCACATCTTTTCTACTACTTTATAATATTCTCCAGCTATGAATATAAGAGCAGTAAAATAAGCTCTAGAAAGTGCTTAACCTTAGTGTTTTGTTTTTTGAATTCATAAACTTCTCTTCAGATGCATCTTAGCAACACTATTCATGATTTATTACATTTCATAGAAATGAAATTTTAAGTTATTTCTTTAAATACCAAGGAGTAATTAATTATATAATTTATGAAATAATTAATCAAATAAAGTAAGAAAAAATACAGAAAAGCCAAGAATTTTGTGGCACATGGATGATAGATTAGACAATATATTTCAAAAATCAGTGACAAGAAAAAGGTATAAATGAGATAAGAATCTTGTGTGTTTCATCTTGTCTTAATTTATTTTTTTCTGGCATTTCCTTGTTTGACTTTGGCATCATTTCTTTAGTCAGGAACAAAACCAGCATGTTAATCTAAAATGGAAAAAAACTGAAACACATAGATATAGTGCTGATATATTAATCAGCAAAGAACAATGATATTTCTTGAAGATGAGAAAATATGCTCTTATTTAGATATCCTTGCAATGGCTATCTAATTCCTATATAAATATGACCTGACATTGCAACAATGTAATTACTAATTACAAAGAAAATTTCTTAAACCAGGATTTGAAGAAAGTTCTTCATTTTGAAAGATATTTGTTGATATTTGAAAATATTAAAAGTTCATATGCTAAAATAAGGTAATAAAAGGGAAAATATACCAGTATAAATCTAGATACATAGGAATAATATTGGATCTCTAACCAGCTGATATTGAAACTTTAATTATCCAACTTTAGTCGGTAAATCATATCATGTGTAGAAACCGAAAATGGACCACAAACTGATTAAGCTAAATAATTGTAGCAAAAACTACCTGAATTCAAGAGCCTGCCATAACTATGCTTTTATCAATGTTTGTATAAATTAAAGTTGTCCAAGAAACTGACCTAGTGGATGATCCCTTAGAAGTTAAAACCACATGAAATCAAGTCACTACATACATGAGCTTAAAGTAAGAATCCAAAGACAAAATGTGATCACAAAATAAGTAATAAATGGATAACAGTTTCTTATTTCATTTTATTAATAGGCTTAAAATAAATATCTAAAATAAATAATATGTTAAAATATTTTAAAATAAAATAGAATAATAGTATATTTCTGCAAATAATATTTTTTTTTCTTATTTATTTTATGAATGTGCATGCATTAACATTTTTTATTTTTTTATTCTGTTTTTTATTTATTTATTAATGTTCATTATTTGTATTGTTATTCATTAATATTTTTTGTTATGTCATGAATTGAGTTCATAAGTAAATAATCAGAACTAATCTAGTCATTACAGTTAAATAAAGTTGATTTATTAATTTATTACAAATAGTCGCTTGTCCTTTTTTCATGAAGTTCTTCTCATATCAATCTATATTATTGTTATATAAAGATTGGATATATATATATATTTGATTAGAGATAAAAGATTATTCATGTTTACTGTATCAACAAAAGTGATTCCCTGCAAAATATAGTCATTCTCATGTGAGCCAGTTGTGGATTAACAAAGGAGTTCAACATCAGAGAAGTTAGAGATGGATTGAACGTAGTCTACAGATTTTCTCATTATAGAAGGAGCATCCTAATTAGCAATATGGCATATGTATAAATAAAAAAATATCTATGATGGAACAGATAAATATCTTTATTTGAAGCTGTTTTATGGAATGGTAGTTAGGAAATATGATTGGATACCCTGTTTGACAATTACTGTTAGTTAGATTTTGTTTAAGTATAGTCAATGTTGTTGTGTCTAACACCCATTAACCCTAATATATAAATTCTTGTTCATTCTAGTTTACTTATATGTAAAAGGTAAAACATAGTCTCATAATATTTGGCACTTCAATGTAAGGCTTAATAAAGTAACTCCATGGGTACTATATATATGATGCCTAGAATGTAAGACTTTGTAAAATAGTCTCATTATCCATTTATTCTTGATACAGCTAGTGTGGTGAATTGAATAATCCCTGGTAAATGTAATAAATGGGAGAAATAATTAGTTACCATTAGTGCAGAGATCATATGTAATTAAAGAGAAAGGATTTCCACTTTTAATATATGCACTGTACTCATTTTATAATAGCTCTATGATGTCATGTTGAGTACTGAGGATACTCCCACATACAAGATAGACTTTTGAAAAAAATAAGAGCAGCCATATCATCTTTAAACCTACATTTTGATTATATGTGCCAATCTGAAATGTCTTAATTTGAGAGCTTGAAGATGTTCATTCACCTTTACATCCATTTATTTCTTACACATGTTAATGCTAGTATCTTTTTGAAAGTTTCTATCATGTGTTTGAGTTGAGAATATCCTTAGTACTCAACATGACATCATCGAATTATAAGATCAGTACACTACATGTATTAAAGGTGGAAATCCTTTCTCTTAATTATATGTGGGTGGGTTTAGTATTAGTAAAAGTAGAAGGATTAGACAAATATCTTAAAGGGCAAAAATAGGGTGATAAGATTAGGTTTTTCTTATATAAAAAGAGCTGCATAATGGAAGGAAAGGGACAGTCCATTTAAAGTAATACTTATAAGAGAAAAAAATAGTATTAGAGAATATGTGTTAAGAAATCAAAAGGCCTCAGAAAAAAAATAGAAAATATTTCCAATACTGAACAAACTGAAAATAAAAAAAAATAGAAATATCAAAAAAAAAAAAAACAACCGTTTAGTGACACAAGCTTGATGTTAAAGATGTTTGAGGAAGTATTTAATAAAATCATATGGAAATCATGTCAATGAAAAGGAAAGTAGAAAACTTAATGAGAGAAATAAAAGATAGTCAAACATAGCTCATTGAGGAAATCAGTTAATATAATAGAAAAGACATTGCAAATGAGGAGAAAGTCAAATTAGATTCAATTTTTATATTACAAGTGGTAGCTCTAATTTTGATTTGAAATGCCAGAGTCCATTAATTAAGGATGGTTATGATTTTGGTATAAATGTAATGATAAAGGTAAAATAAGTATTACAGATGCAAATAAAATGAACATAGATGTTGATGTTGACACATAAGTCTTAAATGATGATGTCTGTTATTGCTGATCATGTGGTTGAAAATGCAAATGATGTATAGAAGGCAAAAATAAAGAAGTGACTAGCTTAGAAAATGAATTCAGCTCCTGAATGTTAAAAGAGGGGTTATGAAGAAGGATATCAGAAAACTAAAGATAAAAGTGTTCATCATGGTAAATCTACTAACAGAAATGAAATTGTATAATCAATCCAAGGAGATCAAAAATTATAAGATGAGGGGATAGCAATCTAAATTTAAGGTGATCATTTATTCTAAACAGATTGTCTGTGAGATTACTAGACACAAACAATGATGCTTGAGAGCAAAAGAAAAGATCCACTCCCGTGAGAAGTAATTAGTAGACCATAAACCTGAAGAGGAGGAACACATCTAACTTTGACCTAGGATCTTTGGGTATGATGCTATGAATGATGCAATGAAGTACCTAACCAATGATCATGTCCATCTTCAATAGGCTAGCCCAATGTTAACACCTTAAATTTCAAACACAATTTAGGCTAGTTCATCCATACCTCACCCCTCTTTCAGATTCCACACAAGCTTCAGAATTCAAACCCAGAGAGAATGTTGCATTCAGCTCTCTTCAGGGAGAATTTATCTTAGATAGCAATTACAATACTTTTACATGGGTTCCAATCAAGTAAAAGACTCATTTAACCATATTGCTATATTATAATGTAAAAGAAGATATGTGTGTATGCACTTATGTATGGTTATGAATTGATGAACGAATGTATAAATAACTTAGATAAACTAGATACCATTTAATGAAAATCAGATTAACAATGTTTATTTACAAACAAAATAAAAATTGAAAAACTCTTTTAACAAAAAAATAATTAAATACATGTGTGGGTCAAGTATGTATTGCTACCATATTAATTATTAAATATGTTTATTATTCCAACCTTTCCCATGGTATGTATACATAAAGCCACTACATATTTATAAAGTAGATAAGAATGATAAAAATAAAAATTAATGCACTGTTACAATGATCGCAAGGCTAACTAACTATTTAACAAGATTATATGATGTGTGCAATAGCTTCATGGTATAATTCCATCTGTAGAATTTTCCATCTTCTTTGGGGACCCTTATCTATGTACAAGTTTGATAGAAAAGAATATTTATGAAAGAATATTAGTCATTCATATTGGATAAACAATCATTAGTTATCAAAAAATAAACAACGCAAACTCTGTCCTGTAGCAAGTTCATATTTTTAATATAGAATAATATCAAATAAAATCTTACCTTTATTCCATATGGTAGTAAAGATGATGATAATACCTATCATCATGTCACTATAGAGGGAGATAGTACCTAAACTTTATTTAATAAAATAAAATAAAAAATTGTGTAATTTAACAACCTTCCTCCTTGCACTTTCTTGACTTCAACTACAATAGACTCTTTCAAGTTATAGAGATGTAGATTTTCAAGTGTAGAAATAAAATAAAATAATAATACAGAATTCTACAAATGTATATGAAAATAGAAAATTTACACAACAAATTAAGACTTTCTTATCTTGCATAATGTTCATGAATTAGGCAAATAATGTCTATAATAGATACAGTTCATCACTGTTCCAGTCATAGTTCTATGGCAAGTCATGCATTATTCATGGGGACTCCTCAGCAATATATTTGGAATGATTTTATTTCCATCTCCTGTTGTTGTTTTTATTCTGTATCCATCTGGATGTGTAAGACAGGCCATTTGATGTTTTAGAAATCTTTACACCATTGAATATTAAACCATCACACTTCCTATGGTCAGGGCTGACAGCACATTAGCCCTACAACACTATTGAATTAGCCAAAGTACATTGTTTTGTAGTTCATAAGCAATTTAAATTTTTTTAATTCAGTGTTTGGTATTTAATAATTTTTATAAGAATGGAAAAACTATGCTGATGATGTTCTGTTTTGTTATTTTATCCATATTTGAAGACTAGTGTGGTCCTTTTTATTTTAAATGTCTATTTAAATTAGTTCAATTATTTTATCTAACTGCATGAATCTATTAGAATTCTTTCTGTTTAAATATCGGCCACAGTTTATTGTAATTTGCTTTATAACAATCAAACGAATAATTTGGAGTGTTTGAATAAGGTGTCCATGTTCTCTTAGATTTGAACATTCGATTTTCTGATGTTGTTGTTATACAGCTATTGCATTCTTTGAAAATAGTAAAAAACAATGGAAATGAACTGGGTTTGTATTTATAGTGGACTCAGCTTCTGTTGTTTAATATTATAACGAACCGCTTTGCCCGCTGAAGGGTCGTATTAGTAAATTCATAAAAAGGGCTATGGTTAACTTGAGATTTAACCTTATATATATAAATTTTCCCCCATCTGCATGATCCCCGGGCATATTTATGAATAGCGTGTTTGCTTCCAAGCGCCAAACCTATCTGCGATGAACAAATAAGAATTACACCGCGCGACTCTATATAGATGCAGAATATACCCCGATAGCGACTCGATAGATATTTGCTATCGCTTTACCTTTCCCTGTAATTTAAGGGGTGGGGGTGTTAATTAGCCTAGCTCATCTCAGGGGTGGTGGGCATTAGACCGTGGACGGGAACTATGGATTCCGACACTACTTTCTTTTAACTGAAGGTGGATGGATATACATAACCAAATTTCTGTCTATCTAAAAAAAAAAAAAATGATTATAGAAATCCAATCTTATCGATTAGATTTTCTCTGCGCAAAAGGGGAATTCCCGTTTAATTTCAGATGAGTGCGCTCGCTACCCTACCCTAAATTCCTCCATACCGGTTGTTCAAGGTAGAGTATAAGTTTTATATTAATTACGAAATCTTTAGCTCTATAACTATGAATCTTATTAATATAATATAAATAAAAAAAGAAAAAAAAGAAAATATTCACAGATATTCATAACATTAAAACAATTTATTATAAAATAAGAAGGTTAGGCTTTATTTAACTGACCCGCCATTATTCATAACTCGTGCTTCATAGAATGTCAAGCATACACACACATACGTACAGATTAAGCATTTTATTCTTTGGATCTTTATAGGCAACACAACATATTATTAATGTTCCTTTATTAAATTGCTTCCCTGGACTTTGTAGTTTGAAAGTTTTATTGAAACATGTTTTGAATATAGAGAATTTAATTTATTTCAAAGTCCCGATGGATGACGCAATCCGTTTAAGCCTCGGATTGTGTTTTAATAGCAAATCAATAAGCAAATAATATAGTTCACGTTACCTTAACATTCCCGGGAATTTAGGCATTTCAAAGGCATATGTTTTACGATGTCAATGGCTTTAAAACTGGACGATCTCATGGTTAGTTTTCCCCGTAGCTATTATTGTTCCTTGCCGTCGATGACCGGAATTCGGCGTTCTTTAACTATCTTCTTTGCAGCACCTTCGGGATCGTGAGGCGGGCCTTCATCGCCTGTCAAGTGAAGGGTTTTTACCCCACTCGATGCATGATACTTTTTTTTGTTCTCTTTAGCTCTCTGGACCCGTGGAAGAAGACCGATATCCCCTGCCTGTTTCCTTTTATATCCCCTCTCTTCTCGTCCTTTCACGTCCCTTTCCGTGATTCCATCCCTCGAAATCCCCCGGTTGCGTCACCCAACCGGACTATAACTACGTCATCGCGGTCGCCATTGTACTAAAACCTGCATTCGTATTTTAGAAAGATCTCATTTTGCTTTAACTGGCCATCTACTTGAACTATATCAATCATGCACATATATATACTCGCATGCCACAAACACTCCAATAAAGCACGAGTTTTACAAAGTTTTTTTCCCCTTTTAAAATTAAGCAAATAACAACTAGCTACAAATAAATATACGAATAACATACTGTTAATATTGAATTATTCCCACCACCATTTAATATTAGTATTAACTTTATTAGTTAACAGTGTTAGTAATATCTATATCCATTTATCTTGTAACATTTTGGCGGACCATTGGCTCTCCTCAGTCCGCATTTTGTTACAATGCCCCCCCGTTCGGAAGCCTTCAAACACGCTCTATGGGTTTGACAGGCTTATACCTCTCTTGTACTCTCTCTGCCGGCGGGTACCGCTGCCGGATTCCTTAAGGATTCCTCATCAGCGGGAGATCTTTGGCTTCGTGCGGGTTTCAGTGCTCGTGCATTATATGAGCCTTTAATTCCCGACCCTGTATCTACCCAGAAAGAAGCTTCCTTGACATTTAACAATCGGAAAAGGTCCCTCGTACAAATCGCAGAATTTCTTGCATATGTTTCTGCTTGTTTCGCTTACAGGTTGGGCACGCACCATGACCCAGTCTCCCACTTTGAATAAATGGGGGCAATTCCCTTGCCTGTTCTTTCTCCGTTGCCCCATCTTTTGCATGGTCTGCCGTGCCCTGCTTTGGTCTTTTTCCACATCTACCGGACCCTCTTCCATCCCGGGAAGGACGGTCTTAATAAGGCAAGGTATATGGCATCCGAAATGAAGCCGGAAGGGTGCTAGACCTGTTGACTCATTTACGGACCAGTTTATGAAGTTAATTATTTGAGGGGTGAGCTTGACCCATCCACGATGGTTATCCCCGGTATACGTGCGGAACAAACGCCCCAGTTCCCTGATCACCCTCTCACAAGGGTTAGATTGAGGGTTACGAATCGAGGTTAGGCAAGGTTTGATCCCTTGATTCTGTATCCATTTGCGCCATTCATTAGATGTGAATGGAGTTCCGTGATCCAATAGGAGGACACGAGGTTTTCCTACTTCGTTGAAGTAGCTGGTTTCGAGCATCTTAATCGCTAATTTGGTGTTTGCCTGGGCGATGGGATATGCTGCCACGTGTTTCGAGAACAAGTCTTACGCCACAATAAGATACTTTTTCCTTTTGAACGCGGGTAATGGTCCGTAAAAATCAATGGCTGTTATTTCACGAGGACCTGTGGGGATGATAGGCACTAGGTTTGCTGCATACGCATGGTTTGTAGGCTTGGTTCTCTGGCAACTTTTACATTTCCCTACTATGGCCTTCACCGAGGTGTGGATTCCAGGCCAATAAAACCATTTCCGAATTAGGTGTTCCGTCTTTAAGGCCCCGTAATGCCCATATATCTGGTGAACATAGGCTACTAATTCATTTCTCAACCGACCTGGTACACTGGGCTTCCAGTTCTTTGTTTCTCCACACGTTAGGGATTGAAGGATTCCACAGCATATGCGGTGTTTACTCGCGAGCTGAGGGTCCATACCCCCTCTAATCTTTGGATTAGTGGTCCCAAGTCCTTATCTTGACGTTGCCATTCACCTAACTGTGCCAATTTTTTTTCTATCTCCTTGCTCATTTGTAGGTCCATACTGGCGATGCATGCATTTTCTGCCCTCATA